>JASANC010002544.1:0-22587 GCA_030248135.1 Theristus sp. LFF4_11 | reverse complement strand
TTAGTTTTCTTACGTGAGCAACTGTTGATGCTGAATCGTGACGATTTCGGGCGAATCGGCCGTGGAAATTGGCGAAATCGGTCCAGAAACGAAAAACAAGAAAAAGGTGTTTTCGAGGGTAATTCAATGCGCTGATCACGAATTAATGGTTAGTTTTTTATATTGAGCAACTCTAGATACTGAATCGTGACGATTTCGGGCGAATCGGCCGTGGAAATTGGCGAAAAGGGATGTAGAAACGAAAAACAAGAAAAGGGTGTTTTCCAGGGTAATTCAATGCGCTGATCACGGATTTTTGGTTAGTTTTTTTGTGAGCAACTCTAGATACTGAATCGTGACGATTTCGGGCGAATCGGCCGTGGAATCTGGCGAAATCGGCCCAGAAATGAAAAACAAAAAAACGGTGTTTTCCATGGTAATTCAATGCGCTGATCACGGATTCTGGATTAGTTTTCTTATGTGAGCAATTCTAGGTACTGAATCGTGACGATTTCGAGAGAACCGGCCGTAGAAATTGGCGAAATCGGTCTAAAAATGAAAAACAAGAAAACTGTGTTTTCCAGGGTAATTCAATGCACTGATCACGGATTTTGGGTTAGTTTTCTTATGTGAACAACTCTAGATACCGAATCGTGACGATTTCGGGCGAATCGGCCGTGGAATTTATTAGCGAAATCAGTCCAGAAATGAAAAACAAGAAAACGGTGTTTTCCATGGTAATTCATTGCGCCGATCACGGATTTTGGGTTATTTTTTTATGTGAGCAATTCTAGGTACTGAATCGTGACGATTTTGGGCGAATCGGCCGTAGAAATAGCATATGCGAAATCGGCCTAAAAACGAAAAATGAAAAACCTGAGTCGAACTGTGATTTTGGTCCGACCTTCGGGGCTTATGTAAAAGTCAGAATATTATCTAAAAATGCGGGAGACGCATATAAAAGGAGGAATATGGCCTTGTGTAAGCAGTGAAAGACTTGGCTCGACAACGCTTTTCAAGTTTCTAATGTGGTACACACGGATACAAGTACATAAGAGTCATATTTTTGCGCCGCGTTTGTTTGTTTGTTTTTTTTGAAGCACGCCCCCCACCGATTCCGGAAACCCGAAAGTACCAAACTCCGGTGGGATTGGGGAATGGACGGCTCACCATCCCGTGGAACTAATACCCTCGCCACGTGAGGGGGACAGCCTCTAAGCCCCGCTCTGTCTTGGGGGGCACCAGTGATCTTAGCCCGATTTCGGTTTCGGTGGCCTGCGGTCGCTATATCCCCGGAGGGCAGCGAATCCGAAACTTTCGTTTTCGTTTTCGTTTTGCTGAAAAGCGTAAAGCTTTGAAGTTATTTTATAATTGTCCTCTTCGATTTAATCTAAAATCACGCCATGTGCGAAATTCTGTTAATTCTGTGCAAAAACAGAAAAATCAGAGATTGCAAAACATTGTTGCATGTAGCTTTTTCGTTGTTGTTAACGTACGCACCGCTGTGTACACACCAGCACCAGTGACAAAAAGGAGTTGTCTTCCATTGATTTTCACCTTTTTTACCGGTGTCAACTTCAACTAGTGTGGCAGGATAAACCGACTGTCCCGTGAGTCATTGCCTTTGCCACAGGAGACCTTGCGTTCCGCAATGCTTCTGCGATACAATTTGTTCTGGACAAACCAGTGTCAGCGAGCTAAAGTCTGATTGTTATTTTAGTAGTTTAAGTGGTCGCTAAATGCCCGAAATCCGCAAATGTGAAAGTTTCATTTGTCTACAATACAAAGTACGAGGGTTGCCACGTGCAACCGAAATCATAAATAAATGGCGCAAAAATATGGCTCTTATGTACTTGTATCCGTGTGTACCACATTAGAAACTTGAAAAGCGTTGTCGAGCCAAGTCTTTCACTGCTTACACAAGGCCATATTCCTCCTTTTATATGCGTCTCCCGCATTTTTAGATAATTAACCAATGTTCAATATACAGAGAAACCTGTAAAGAACTGCCGAACTGCAAAAACATGTCAAAAACGTGTAAAGCTAATAACACAACATAACATCACATGGCAGATACAAGCGAAACACAAAAAACGGATATAATGACGAAACAACAGGAATCGGCAAGAGGAAAATGGCAAAGCATGGTCGTTGACAGTAAACATCTTAAAACGGCAAATTCTGATCCTATTTGTTTTTGATATCTACGTTTAAACAATTCATTCTGTATTTTGTGATGCAAATAAACTTTGTTCAACAATAACCACAAAGTGACCACAAACCGTCACACCAACATCTCTATACATGCGTATTCTGAATATTTCTGGACAATGCAAAATCGAATCAAAAGGCAGTTTTCGTGTATCAATTTCCAAATCAGAAACTTCAGTTTTTGTTTGCGGCCACAGTCGAACCGTTATGAGAAAAGCAGCTCGACTAAAAGAAGAAGATACAGCACAGGCACTGAGGTCGGTCAGCGGAAGGTTGATGCGATATTGCGCAGACGTACGTAAAAATGACTATATATTTCGAAAATTATGGAAGAGGCAAAACGCTGCTTTCACATCTTCATTCAGCAACGACGATCCAGGCAAATCTTTGTATCTTCGTAGCTGCCGTCGCAGCTGCCCCATCCGTAACAGTTCCGAATTCGTCTCTTCACTCCGGTGCCGCATGTTGTCGTACACGAGCCCCAGTGACCCCAGCCTGCACAGCATAAAGAAATCTCATTCATGAGATTTCGAACAAATGCATATTTTAAAAAAAGGTGTGTGTGTGCCCCACCTCCCCATTCGGCACAAGATCTCTTCTCGCATATTCTGGAGTCAACAGACGCGCCTGGGCATGAGTCACTCGAACTGCCACCATAGCAGAGCCGTCGTCGCTTTTGATCTCCGGTGCCACAAACCTGCAAGTCAAAATTACAAAATTTCAATGAACTGTTGCGGGTCCTTTAGCGTGTTTTTCATTTGATAAAGGCACTTAGCAATTGGTTTTTTGTGCGTACGCACGGACACGACACGTAAAAAATGGCCACGCGATTTAGAAATCGTGTCGTGTGTGCTATCTTAATGCATTACGGACACGATTAGTTTGCGCACGGGATTTAGAACGACGTTTGTGCGTACGGACGAAAAACTAAATGGTGTTTCCGCCTTAAAAGTGGCACCTACCCTTGAACACTCTGACCATACCGACCAACTGCCCCAGACCCCAATGCGTTCGTGTTTCGCCCGTGCCGTTGTGCTAATTGTTGGACTCTTCGTTGTCCAGGAACTACTCTTGCACGGTTCCGGAGCACAGTCTTCCAACTCGCGGCCTCTCGTGCAAGCTTTTTCTGGATTGCAGTTTCTGCAAAATACAAACATATCGGCAACTCCAAAAAAAGAAAAGAACAGAAAAAAAGTTGAAAAGTCAATTCAGTAAGTCACCTGAAGCGCTGGCGTCTTCCACCGTCGCATGATTTGCTGCAGACCGACCAACTGCTCCAGTCGCTCCAAATTACGTTGTGAATGCACAGCTGATTGTTGCACGAAGCAGATTCTGTTGTTTCACCACTACACACACCCTACAAAATGTCAAAGAAAAATAAAAAAAGAGCAAACGATTTGCGGAATGGCCGAGTCAACATGGCAGCTTTCTTCAGGGTGCAAGAAGCGCGCGAAATTTGAATGAATAAAAGAAAACGGTCAGAAACCAAGATGTGTGTCAAATTTGACGTGTTTTTTTCACTAATTTATCTTTCGTGCTATTCCGTTTATTTTTTTTCCTTTGCACACGCGATTGGGAATTATTGGGACATTCTTAAAAGGACACCTTCTTGTCTGCACCTGATCCCACTTTGATGGAGAATACAAGGACTGTCTTATTTATTCGGCCATGCTGTACAAATAAAGCAATCGTTTTGATGCACCTTGAGTGCGCTGCATTGACGCTGTCGACGTCTGATGCCACCGCCACAAGTTTTCGAGCACTCATTCCACAGACCCCAGGTTGCCCACTGGCCTTTGCCCGCGCACGACTCCTGTTCAATGCAAGTCATCTGTTGACGAGATATCCCGACGCATTTTTCAGCGCCACCATTGCAGTCACTGAAAAAAACAAAGCTAATGGGCTCAGCTCACTTCCACAATTATCTGGAAAATAACACAAGCGTTAACTGACCGTTTCCGTGACTTTAACCCGGAGCCACAACTGTCCGAACAAGGTGACCACGGTTGCCAATCATTCCATTCATTTTCACCACAGCTGTCTGCGGAAACGCAGCTTTCGGTTTCGGAACTCTTGCCTTCACAATCAACACCACTTGAGCCGCGTTCACAACGCCGGTAGCGAGCCTTCAGTTTTTGTGACAATAGTAGTTATCTTTTTTGACCTGAAAAACAGATAAAATCAAGCGTTCAGTTGCTTACCCTGACTCCAGTGCCGCAAGTAACTGAGCAGTCGGTCCATTTCGCCCAATCCGCCCAGCGACTACGCTTGCATTGACCCTCATAGCAAGATTCCACCTGTTCAAGACCAAGACCAGAATGCTCCGGATCATGACAACCGCCGTATGGGCAGCTTCGATGGCGCGATCTCGTGCCTGAATAGCCGCATGACACGGAGCACGTGCTCCACGACGTCCATGGACAATATCTGTAACTTTTCGCAGTGTTAAAAAACACTAAACATTTTTAACTTTGGAAATAACAACCAAAAAACTGACATTGTGCCACATGATTCCGACTCTGATTCTTCACGACTCGGTGGGCAACCGTCTCCTTTGCAGGTTCGCATTCGTCGTCGCAGTCCCTTGCCGCCACATGAGACTGAACACTCCGACCAAGAGTTCCACGAGCTCCACTCCTTTTCAGCAGTGCTCTGACGCCATGAATTGTCGCACTCGTTTTCATTGCACGCTTGGTCGTCATAATACTGACCGACGCATTCCTGACCGGGACATGTTCGACTACGCCGCTGAGTTCCTACAACAAAAAAGATATCAACGCATTATGTAATTTATTTGAAAAGACATGAAAACCGTGCTAACCAGTTCCGCAACTTCGAGAACAAGCTCCCCAGTCGCCCCATGGGCACCATCCTTCGTCACACCGTTTGCGTTCATTGCGGTCACCCCAACATTTTTTGCCGCTTTCACATGACCGTTCGCGCGTGCGATATCCACTGCCGCACGTAACGGAGCCTAACAACACATTGCATCGCTTTAAGCACACAGGAATCACAAATAAAAACCCATGAACAGTAACAGCAAACGTTTCAATGCACGTACAGCTGGTCCAGCTGGTCCAAGAGCGCCAAGTTTCCTTGTTACTGTCGTCAGAACACGTTTGATCGTGACACTGGTTGCTCTCTTCACTGTCGCCACTGCAAGCGTCATCAACGGTGCATCGACGTGCGCGGCGTTTGCGTCCCCAGCCACAAGTGACACTACAATACGACCAAGCGGACCACGACGACCACTGAGCCTTCACGGAGATTGTCACGGGCACCGTGAAATCACAAGTGTTCGTTGGACACCCGACTTCGCGCGTCGTCAACGCTTTACCGTTACAGGAGGCTGCCTAAAATGCAGACTGCTTTGTGCTGTGCATTGTTAGAAAAACATTTTCAAAGAACTTCTTTACCAAACACTCTCCATTGATACAGTAACGTTCTTCATCGCTAGCAACGTGGCATGGCGTTCCGTCTGGCAAAATGTCGCCGTAGTAACGGTAGCTGACACTTGTTTGCGTCGTTTGCACTTGTTTGCAAAATACCTGAATATTTATATTTATATACGGTCTGACAGTTTTCCAATATTTTCTTTCTGTCCTCTGGAATGAACTCTGCAATGAACAGCCAGAAATCTGGCAGAAAACGGTGCCCCAACCTTGCAAGCACGATTTCTGAACTTCAGAAATCGAGTTCCGACGCCGGTTATTTCGAAATCGCGCTTTGTGACACGATGATCTTCACAGACTTCGTTCATGTGCTGTTCAACTGATTTCGTCGCAGTTGAGTGGCAGTCCCGTGAACAGATTATTCCCACAGTCTGCAAACAGAACAAAAATTTATAAGAAATCGAGGATAGATGGGGAAAAGTTTTATCGCATCGTACCGTGTCACCACTGCATGAGCGGCCACCATTTTGAGGTGCAGGATTAGTGCACGACCGTGTCGAACGTAGCACACCAATGCTTTCTTGCAGGGAACCACACTGACATTTGCTGCAAGAGACACTCGACCAAGACGACCAGGCACCATCCACACGCTAAAACAATGCGTGGTAATAATATTCGCATTTTGATACATAAACAACCAAAACAGTTGCAACAAAAATTATTACACCTGGGTCAGTTGTGGATTTGGCGTTACACCGCCGGTTGACTCGGAGTACTCGACACAACGGCCGTTGCGACACCAACGTCTTTGTTTGCAACTGGTGCCGTCGAGCGCCGGGTGCGACGTGATTATGCGTCCCCATCGGCTCTGTCCGCACCACATCATATAACACAGCGAGTCGTAGTTATCGTTGCGTGGCTTTACCTGCAATAACATCATGCGTTCCCGTTTCAATCTAAAGGATGGTTTTACGTATGACTAACATCAATGATGTGTTTTCATAATAACGCCGTCAATGCCGCAACAAGAAAACAACGAACTGAAACCCACCGTTAAAGGGAAGTCTATCAACAAATCTAAAATTAACCATTTTGTATCCGACACCGTGCATCATTTCACATTGCACGTCAGCAGGATATTGTTGTCCTGGCATATGACCAAGGGCAATGTCTACCACCTCTGGGTGCTGCGTATCTCGCAAGCAGTTCCTGCCTCGCGCGCTGAGAAGTCAAAAACATACACAAGTATAACAAAAATGAAGAAACAACCAAAAGAATAACCAAAAACATGTAAAAACGCGAACGAACGTACTCTTTGTTCTGAATGAATCGGTGGTAATCGCGCATACTGCACGACGACCACGTTGTCTTGCCAGGTCCGAGCGACGCAGACATGATGTACTTGCTTGAGCAGTACGGCTCATCGTGGCTCATTCCGAGACTGAAACCGCAACACTTTGCAACATTTGCCAGCGATAAAACTGTTTTGAAAACTTTTTTGGTCACCTGTGACCGAGCTCATGTGCGCCGATGAAGACTGAGGTAAAATCTTTGCCTTCGGTTACAGTGCACGTGTTCCAAGGGTCGCACATTCCATTCAAACGCGCGATACCACTGATTGTTGTCGAATGATAACCGCGGTGCAGGTCATACCTAAAGAAAAGCGGTACGCTGCTCAATGCTGTTATTATTCAAAACGATGTTTCAACTTACCCTGATAACAAGAATGCATGATCCCAGTTCTTGTTGGCAAGCGTGTTTTGATATCGACAGAATGTGTTCAGATATCGCTGAGCATTACCGTGTGAGTGTTTATCGCCGGCCAGTTGCCACTGGAATCATAACAACAATAACATTATAACACCTTGCCAGAAAAAAAACAAGTTTGAGTGAAAATACCGGTTCGCTTTTCATAACTTCTAATCGGGTCACTCGAAACTTCAGCTGCGGCATCATCGTTGGTTGGCGATAAATCATTTGAATCTGAAATCGAACAAATGTCAAAAAACTGACAATAATCAGTTTCAAACTAACTTAGCACTCACGTTATTAACAACGGTTGCAACGAATGTCTTCAGTTTCTCATCTGCTTCCACGCTGTGCTTGGTTTTGAAGTGGTCCCATAATTTAGAATCAGCAAAAATTGCAAGTTCAACCTGCAAGGAAAATCCTCTTATTCAATGACGAAGCAGCTATTGCGGCAAATTGAACTTTGCATTTGAAACTAAAACAAACCACAAGATCAGATATTTCATTTAATCGGTTTGCAATCACAGCAAGATCTTCCAACGGCTCGTTAATGCCTTCATCTTTTATGAGCATCTCTTCCGGTGTTAAAGTGACGTCTGCAAAACATCTTCTTAATATCCATGTGTAGTCGGACTGGAAAATTTAAAGCATTAGCTGATTGGCTGATATGTGACCCTGATCAGGATCAAACGCAGACAGTTCAAACTGCATTTTTTTTAATTGTACGTAAAATGCAAATTGAAAGTTAGCTGTGAAAACTGCTTTATAAACTAAAACAATTTGTCTGCAAACAGTTCAAAGATGCAGAAAAAATTTAAAGCTGCTGTGCGACGGCAACGATGACAACTAAAAAATGCTGCTGTGTCTGATTTTCAATTAAAAATTTTGTTTCTGATAAATTATTTGACAGAGAAAAATTGAAAAGCAGCTGGTTTTCTAACGAATATTCATTTTTGCTGCCGTCAAAAGCGCATCATGTCACCGTCGTTCTTTTTTTTTGTTAAATAACCCCTCACCTTAAAATTTGCTCTTTTTGGTTTTTCTGCATCTCACAAAATCTAAAAATCTTAAAATCACAAACAAGTTGTCTATTAGAAATCCAAACATTAATCCACACAAACACTCAAAAATTGAAAATTTCAAAAAAGAAAAAATTGCAATTTGAACGACTTGCGTTTGAACCTGCCACCGCACCAGCTAATCAGCTAATGCCCTAAATGTTCCAGTCCGACTATAAATTTTAAGTTCTTTCCATGCTATATTATACAATACTATACTTTAATGCAAAGCATTAAAACACAGATCAATTTAAAAAACACCATCAGCCCTTTTATAACAATGTTCGCCCAATAAGTACCATCTATAAGAACGTACCACTGGCACAGAATGTGTTCGATGCACCATTCAGTTGCCCTTTACTGTCCTCAAAATGACTCTCTTCCGTCGTTGTAGCTCTCTTGAAGAGCACATGCGGCATGCGGCTGTCATCATCGCCGTTGGCATCTCTTTTTCGTCGCCTGTGACGCTCCGGCAACGGTTGCAGAACGTAGATCTCGCCGTTGTGCACGATGCTACCGCTCTGAACAACATCACAAAAATAACAGCGTCGTCGAAGACAACCACATGCAACATCGTCGACGTGTTTTGAACCTTTTTTCACGCTATACGCTGATTTTGTCTTGTCTGAAGCATCTAACCCCGTCACAAGCCTTCTCAAATGCTGTGAAACGGTAAATACTTCCCAGGGTGTTACGCTCTATACATTTTGGTTTCACTTCATTTTAGGTGTCTGTTTTTTTTAGCATGCAGCTCACCTTTAGTGAATAAAAACGGTACATACCAATTGATTGTCGCAGTCTGAGATTGCGGCGACAAGTGAGACGGTACCGTTGTGAATCACACTCTGATAATGACACGGTTTCGGTCGATCACCGATCAGTATGCGTGCCTGAGTACTTCCGTTTTCGTGGTCTCTATGGACGGTGATGAAATTCGACGCGAACAGTTCGTCGGTGACAGGCCTCAGTGGTAGCGACAGTTCGTGAGTTTTGTCATGTCCGTCGTTTGGCAGTGTGATCGAAATGTCTTGTAGGTCGTTTGTGTCCGATCGATGTCTCGATGTCGGAGTGACGATATGGAACGGTGGAACTGAAGAAACGTTCGAGAAATGATGGGATACAGCTGTGTGGACTGGATTCTGTTAGATTTTTAGATTACGTGTGGGAACGCTATGAGGACTTGCATTTTTTTGTATTTTACTGACATTTTTTTGCTTTTTTTGAATTTATTACCGTTTTAACTGAACTCACCAGAATTATGATTTGAAACGCCAAAAATTTGCTGCAGTTCATTGACTGTAAAATCGTTGAGATCAAATGGATGTCGGTTGACGACGCTTTGTCTGGTTCCCTAAAAGTGCGTAAATGTTAAAAACATACGATAAAATGCTCGGTTGAGCAATTATTTCCATTCTCATTTTCTTCATCAACCAATACTCATTCAGCATATTTGTTTCTCAATTGTCAATGGTTCAACCATTCAAACCAGACCCGAAAGAATTGTTGCAAAGTCCCAAAGAACATTCGTTTGCAAATTGTAGCAGCAGCCTAAGTTTGCAGATAAAATGAAATGCAGGAACCATCTATGATTTACGATTTCATCGAATAAATTTTAAAATTCATCGTATCTTTAAGCGGTAACTTCTTGGCTTTTGTCTCAATGTATATTCAGTATACCATTGAAAATGTACTGGTATGCAAACTTGTAACTAAAACATGAACACAACACGACACAACATCACATTTGTTCCCTTAAACGCAAGTTAACAAAATTTGTGCAAGTCGTTACTAATTTCCGCAAGTTTCAACGCCATCAGATTGGCCGCAAAATTATCAACGATTTTTCATTCATAAAATTTCAGCGTCATTTGCTGATAATATTCCGCTCATGCAAACACAACCGCAACATTTTTTTCGTGAAACCTTCTTTCATGCATTGCACCCATTGACATCAGTCTTTTGATGTAGAGAACATATAAAAGTTCAATGGTGATGCGCGGTGGAAATTATGGTTGTACGCAGAAGTGGCATCACGAGTGGCGTGATTTCATTCAAACAAAACATGTACAGACACAAGTTGACATTGAATGAAGACGATGTTGTCACGTTCGTGTTCGCAGACGTGGTTCGTGTGTTTCATACCCGTTCATAAGAAATTTTACACGAGCGCACACGCATCATTTTGCATCCATTACACAACAGAGCACCACACCTCCGTTCCTGCGCGCAGATCTGCGACGGCTACTAAACTTTACGAGTACATATCTCATTTTGCACCGGAAAATTTGAGATTATTGTTTCCGCTCTGCTGTCAGCGACATATCAAAAAGGATGCAATTGTGCCCGTAATTAACGTTGATGAATTTTTATTGACGTGCGTCACTCGGTTTGTCTTACATATGAGACGAACGTTGGACAAAACGCAAAAGCGTTCAGTATTTTGCTTGAAACACACGAAAAAAGTTTGGCCTTGGACACATACACACACACATGCAAGCACCACAATGCTCTGTTTTAGGCGTTTTTCGTCGTGCTGATCTGCAAGACCGACAGCGAAAGTTTCTTAATTATTTTTTCCAAATCAAACGGAATTGCGCAGTGAAACGATCACTGAATTGTTACTAGTTCGGAGTGTGCTGATGAAAAAGTCATTAAAACTGGGCAAGAATGATTAATGATGTTGCACAGGTCAGCCGTTACCTGGCCGTTATTGGTCTGGTAGTGCACCGGTTTGGAATCGTGAAATTGATCACTTTCAAACACACTCCTTGTTTCCCCCTTTTTTTCGAAACAACCCCCCCCCCCCCCCCAAAAACAAAAACTTTTTTCACCACACAAACCACTCTACCTATATTTACAACACACCATAAAAAAAAAAAAAAAATAAAAATAACTATCCCCCCAAAAAAAAATCCAATTATTTTCTTAAAAAAATTTGTTCATTTGTTCTCTCCAATGCAGCGCACTGATCAAGTTCGTACCCCCACCATAGACACACTTGAAAAAACACTTTAGCAAACAACAACAATAATAATAATTATCTAAAAATGCGGGAGACGCATATAAAAGGAGGAATATGGCCTTGTGTAAGCAGTGAAAGACTTGGCTCGACAACCTTTTCAAGTCTCTGATGTGGTACACACGGATACAAGTACATAAGAGTCATATTTTTGCGCCGCGTTTGTTGTTTACAAGCTTGTTGAAAAGCGTAAAAATTTTGAAGTTATCTAGATATTTTTCAATTGTCCTCTTCAGTTTAGTCTAAAATCACATCATGTGCGAAATTCTGTACAGCATGGCCGAATAAATGAGGCAGTCCATCAAGGCGGGATTAGTCGCTGACTAGGAGTTGTCTTTTTCAAAAATGCCAACATAATTTCCAATCATGTGTGCAAGGGAGAAAGAATGAACAGAATAATACGGATAATCCATTAGCTTAAAAAACGCGTCAAATTTGGCATACAATTTGGTTTCTGAACTTCTTTTTCTTTTATTCAAAATTCGCGCGCTCCTTGCACCCTGAAAAAAGCTGCCATGTTTAATCGGCTATACTGTAAATTCTGTGCAAAAAACAGAAACATCAGAGATTGCAAAACATTGCTGCATGTAGCTTTATCGTTGTTGCTAACGTACGCACCGCTGTGCATACAGCAGCACCAGTGCAAAAAGTGTTGTCTTCCGTTGATTTTCACCCTTTTTACCAAACTCTTGTGACAGGATAAACCGGTGAGTCATTGCCACAGAAGGAGACCTTGCGTTCCCAATGCCTCTGCGATACACTTTGTGCAAACCAGTGTCAGCGATCTAAAGTCTGATCGTTATTTTAGTGGTTTTAGAGGTCGCTAAATGCTAGAAAAAGGCAAATGTGAAAGTTTCATTTGTCTACAATGTACGAGGGTTGCCACTTGCAACCTAAATAAAAAATAAACGGCGCAAAAATATGACTCTTATGTACTTGTATCCGTGTGTACCACATCAGAGACTTGAAAAGGTTGTCGAGCCAAGTCTTTCACTGCTTACACAAGGCCATATTCCTCCTTTTATATGCGTCTCCCGCATTTTTAGATAATATTCTGACTTTTACATAAGCCCCGAAGGTCGGACCAAAATCACAATACGTTGGGCACACAACTCAGGTTTTTCATTTTTCGTTTTTAGGCCAATTTCGTCTATGCTATTTCTACGGCCGATTCGCCCAAAATCGTCACGATTCAGTACCTAGAAATTGCTCACATAAGAAAACTGACCCAAAAGCCGTGATCGGCGCAATGAATTACCATAGAAAACACCGACTTCTTGTTTTTCATTTCTGGACCGGTTTCACTAAATTCCACGGCCGATTCGCCCGAAATCGTCACGATTCGGTATCTATAGTTGCTCACATGAAAAAACTATCACAAAATCCGTGATCAGTGTATTTAATTACCATGGAAAACACCGTTTTTTTTTGTTTTTCATTTCTGGACAAATTTCGCCAATTTCCACGGCCGATTCGCCCGAAATCGTCACGATTCAGTATCTAGAGTTGCTCACATAAAAAAACTAACACAAAATCCGTGATCAGCGCATTGAATTACCCTGGAAAACATCCTTTTCTTATTTTTCGTTTCTGGACCGATTTCGCCAATTTCCACGGCCGATTCGCCCGAAATCGTCACGATTCAGTATCTAGAGTTGCTCACGTAAGAAAACTAACCCAAAATCCGTAATCAGCGCATTGAATTACCCTGGAAAACATCCTTTTCTTGTTTTTCGTTTCTGGACCGATTTCGCCAATTTCGACGGCCGATTCGCCCGAAATCGTTACGATTCGGTATCTAGAGTTGCTCACATAAGAAAACTAACCCAAAATCCGTGATCGGCGCAATGAATTACCATGGAAAACACCGACTTCTTGTTTTTCATTTCTGGACCGGTTTCACTAAATTCGACGGCCGATTCGCCCGAAATCATCACGATTCGGTATTTAGAGTTGCTCACATAAAAAAACTAACACAAAATCTGTGATCAGTGTATTTAATTACCACGGAAAACACCGTTTTTTTGTTTTTCATTTCTGGACCGATTTCGCCAATTTCCACGGCCGATTCGCCCGAAATCGTCACGATTCAGCATCTAGAGTTGCTTACATAAAAAACTAACCCAAAATCCGTGATCAGCGCATTGAATTACCAAGGAAAACACCCTTTTCTTGTTTTTCGTTTCTGGACCGATTTCGCCAATTTCGACAGCCGATTCGCCCGAAATCGTCACGATTCAGTATCTAGAGTTGCTCACGTAAGAAAACTAACCGAAAATCCGTGATCAGCGCATTGAATTACCCTGGAAAACACCTTTTTCTTGTTTTTCGTTTCTGGACCGATTTCGCCAATTTCGACGGCCGATTCGCCCGAAATCGTCACGATTCGGTATCTAGAGTTGCTCACATAAGAAAACTAACCCAAAATCCGTGATCAGCGGATTGAATTACATTGGAAAACATAGTTTTCTTGTTTTTCATTTCTAGACCGATTTCGCCGATTTCCACGGCCGATTCGCCCGAAATCGACACGATTCAGTATCTAGAGTTGCTCACGTAAGAAAACTAACCCAAAATCCGTGATCAGCGCATTGAATTACCCTGGAAAACAATCTTTTCTTGTTTTTCGTTTCTGGACCGATTTCGCCAATTTCGACGGCCGATTCGCCCGAAATCGTCACGATTCAGCATCTAGAGTTGCTCACGTAAGAAAACTAACCCAAAATCCGTGATCAGCGCATTGAATTACTACGGACTAGACCTTTTTCCTACTATTTTTCGCAGCTCAGACAAAATTTGTAAGAGTGAAAAACTGATACCCAGTCAAAATGCTACGAACTTTCAAAGAATGCACAATTTTGACTCAAAAAAGTGCCCGGGCAAAAAAATTAACTAAATTTTCAAAAAATACGGATGAAATTACCCTAGGAAACATTTTTGTTCAACTGTGAAAGTGTCCCAGCTAAAAATTGAAAGGGCGAACACTTAAAACCAGGTGAAAACCCTCCGAACAATTAAAAATGCCCAATTTTTACCCAAAAACAGGGTCGGGGTAAAAAATTAACCCAATTTTCAAAATCTCCGGGTGGAATTACCCCAGGGAACATTTTGTTCGACTGTGAAAGTGTCGCAGGTAAAAATTTAAAGGGCGAACACATGTTGATTACATACCTGAAAAAAAAGGACAAAGGGAAAGAAGTAACACTGTTTTCAGAATAGGTTTTTCGTGTCTACAGCGTATGAAAAGTAGTCGAATAAAAATTTTTTCGCGGCTCCAAGCACAACTTTGGGTGTTCGTTTCGTGTGCACGGAACCAAGTTTGTGGCTTATACTATGCTCGCTGGACGCAGCGAGCAAATTTGAAAAAAGCGCGCGAGGGGATAACGGCTCATATTATGCGTGATGCGCTGTCCGCTCGCTGGCGCTCGCTCGCGCATCCGCATGATATCATCAAACAACAGTAGGACAAGTATTTGCACTGGCTGAGCACAAGAAACCCATGAAAACAGGTTCACTCCAGTTCCTGTGCGTGTGTTCTGTGACCACTTTTTAATGTCGCCAAACGAAAACGTGCATGTGTGCAGATTTACAACATGTGTTACTGTTGCCAAGAAATTATGCAGCACAAAAATAGGAAGAACTTGAAAATGGTACGTCGTTTTCAAAAAAACACTACCAAGCAGAATCATCATTTTATTTACACGTCATTGAAAAAAAGAATGATTTTGTCGAAAAACACGCTTTTCAGGAGGATAAAAGTAAATGCACGCAGCACAAGCACTGCACACACTTTCCTAAGACGAGCACAACCACGTTTAAAAAAAACAAAAATACCTGTAAGTTTTCACTTGTAAACTTTTTTCTTCGTTTTAAAAATGTTTTTAAAACACTCAAGAATTTGATGATAAGCTGAATTGACGAGTATGTAGGTAGTGCAACGAACCTGAGCGAATTGGACGTAATAAAAGTTGACGATTGCGAAAATGCAACAGTAATATTGTAGCAGCATGTTAGCAGACGTCGTTGTTGCTTCATTCGGTGGTCGGACGAATGACCAGGCGCTGCTCGGCAGGCGTATCATTTTCCTTTTCGCACTTAAAATAGACAAGCTAGAAAATTAAACGAAAGATTGCCTAAGTTTACGCGAAAATATGTCTTGCGTCGTGTCCGTGCCGTGCCCCTTGCCATGGCCTGTCCCAAAAAAATACTTCCATTGTCCACAATAAACTTTTGTGGGAAAATGCAAAGGAACAGGATACAGGACATGAAAGGGGACATGAGAAGGGAGAGGACACGGGAGACCACAAGGGACACGTTTGTGTAGCGTGCTAATTCTGTTCAGATAATTGACATCGGTGACAATGTGTCGAATAATTTGATCAGAAAAAATTTTAAAATGAGAAGTTTCAACTCACCGGCAGTGGATTGACAAATCGACAAAAATAATCACGTGGTCATGTAACTTTGTGAACGTTTTTATGATTGCGTGAACAATCCGTTTCAATTGATTACAGCGGAATGCAAAAGCCGAACCATTATTTGACGTCTTCGGAATTTCTGTCGCATTATTTTTAGTCGTTCGGTGGGTGAGATGTCGGTTACTATTTTTCCGGAGTAAACCACAATAGACAGTATTCGGCAAGAAGGAAATTGGTAAAAAGGTATGTAATTGGCTTGTTTGCGTATGTGCGGTGGTCGATTTCTACATGTATATGTATATCGAATCCTGGACTACGTACAATAATTGTACGTAGGCACAATCACCCAAATCGGAATTTGTCAACCTGTAACATCTGTTAAATTAAAAATGCTCAATCAATGCAGCCCACTGAGTAATAGTACATTGTAACTATCGGCACGGCAAGGATAAACCCAATATAAAACAATTATTGTTGCTGGTAAACATTGTGATCTTAAAAATACTCAACGAACATTAACGAAATTAAAGCCTTAAAAGCAAGATGTTCTGCAGAATTTGAAGCTGATATGCCCGTTGAGCTGTTTGCGCGGCGTTCTGCATCGTTAGTCCGACCACAAATGGTCGATTTTTATGGTCGCTTTCTCAAATATTATTGTGCTCGTTCGAATTAGTGCCAGCAATCACTGCCTTTGGCGGCGTGACATCAACACCTGATGAGTCAACACCACGCCTCTACTGTTTTCATGTGCAACAACGTTTTTTACGCAATCGCCGCTCTCGCAAATCACCTTCTCTTGAGTTTTGATGGTTACGATGAGTTGGACGGCACGACAGCCGGGGACACACCGAACCAAGGTCACACACACACAGACACACGAGTGCCACGATTTGTTCAAAAATGCTCAAAACATTACGTGTTCTTAACAAGTTGTGTTGCGTTCGGTTGGTCGCTGCAAGACAAGCGCGTGCGTTTTTTTGGTTCAGTACATACCTCAAATTTGTTTTTGCGCTGATAAAAAGAAATCTCACAGGTTGCTCGGATTTACTGCGACAAAATACGCTCGCGTGCACTCACTCCACGATGACAATAATCGCCCTTCAAAAACAAACATTACGAGCGTAACTGATGTGTAGCAACTATGTAGCAAAACAGTACGAAGAGGAAAAGAGGAAAGTTGTGACGAGATGAAATTTTGTCCCTCACTTGATTTTACACTAATGAAGAAATGCATGTGATGAATGCATCAAACATGTACTGTACATGTCATTTCTGTGAAGAGCCTGTCTTAATTTAACAACCGTGATCGGTAAAAACCCCACAAGCATGCACTTTGACACTGAATTCATGGAACGTACAGGTAGTTTTTGTGTATTTGTCGCAGCGTCAAAAGAAACATTACTGCCATGGTACTCGCGCAATTTCATTTGTTTAAATGGAAAGAAAACAAATGGTAAACATAGAAATCAATTGCGATAACCCTCACGACGCAATTGCGATAACCCTCAGATGCACGTGGAACACGGAGTTTGCATGTTTTTTCAAGGTCAAGTAGCAGTACGGACGACACAGATGTGGTGCGCGTGCACATTTTACTCCACTCCGTGAGCAGTTTGTTCATGAGAAATATGAGGTAATTTATTTGCGCGAACAGATTATCGACGACTTGAGACTAGAACGAAACCATTAAATTGAGAGCCTCTCTATTTAGTTTTACTTTGACGCCGAATCTCTCAGCTACACGTCGTCCTTTCAGAAATCGTGAGAGGCGCGGTAGCGAACTCCCACAATATTATTTTCTAAAGTAATTAAAGAACATTTTGCACATTCATCAGTTGCATCGATGGGCGGAACAGTTGCCCAGGTCAAAGAACTCAAACTTTATGGCTTTTTGACTTTTTTCATGGGGAATTAAAAATGCAACAAAAAAGAACAGTGAACAGATGAACAACGAAGGAATGAAACCGAACGAGCTCACATAAAAAACGCGAGATCATTGAAACGGGGAGCGGGTTGCTCCTTTGGCAAACCTTTATTTTAGAAAATTAGCGCTTTTTTCATTAATAAACCGGTAATGTGCAGACGAACGCCGTCTGAAAATTGTGATTTTTTTTTGTTTAAAAAAGATCCTCGTTGGTTGTGCGAGCGTAGCAGACACCAAACGCGCGTACATGTTATTTGCGCAGCACGTTTTCGTCCGGTTTAATTTCGATTTATAGCAAGAAGAGCGCGCGATAGCTTCTTTGGTGAAAAGTTTGTTCTGAATGAAAACGAGCGAACGATAACAGCGTAAGTAATGCAACATGATCAGTGATTGTACAATAATGTTGCACATGCGCTCTACTCTGGCAAACGTGCATGCGCCCGAGCAGGGGCAGACGAAATTTGAAACACGAAGACACATTAGAATGTTGGAACGCAAAGTTTGCATGTTGCAGTGTGCGAGCCAGAGGAACGATGAATTTCGACCATATCCGTTTTTTTTGTCGTGGAAAAACTATGAGTCTGTTAAAAGGGCTATGTAAATGTTCTCATTATATCAAAACGCGTTCTGTTTTCTAGTTTCACAATCGTGTTACTTTTCAATGTTTAGCAAAAAGCGTGCCAGTGAACAGTGCAATTTCAAGTGTCCGACCGGTGCGTGAGTTAGCTGCTATATTTCGCCGATGTTGCATCTGATTGCAGGCATGGCACGTTGCAGAAACGTGCTGAGCGCTGAGCAGACACTTTTTATACTACACGCAGTGTTGTGCGCGTTCTCTCCCGTTTAACCTTGTTATACAAAAATTAAAATATCAACAGGCAAGAATGCATTGCTGAAGAAAATAACTGGAAGACGACACAGAAATACAGAGCAACATTTAATGCAGATGGACAAGTTTACAAAATAAAGACAAAACTAAAACAAATGAACGACATGAACTTGGACATGAGACATGGAATCGCTCAATATGTGTTCTGCGGTGAACGGACAAACGCATATCTAGTCGATCAATTTGAAACAAATATGGGCTCCGAAAAAACCGCATTATGCCATTTATGTAAAGGCCAATTAAATTCAAAGGAAACGATTGACGCGCGAACAGGCAATAATACATATGTGACGAAAAAGTTAGCCTCAGAACACATGTTTAACGTAGAGTGATAAGAAAAAAACGTCAATTTTCAATCTCGCGACTGCATTAATGTCTGAAACTGAAAGTTATACCACTAATGGTCATTTGGTTGCCACCGCTTTCTGTTTCACTGTCATCTGCTCCATAGTTGTTCCAGAGCCGAGGGCTTGGGGGGGGGGCGATATAGATAGCTGGAGCAAAATTTCTAGATAGATAGATAGCTGGACAATTTTGGGGGGGGGGGGCGGGGGGGGGGGCATGTGACTTTTGGGGGGCGGTCAAAATCTCGAAATTGGATAGATAGATAGCTAAAACGCTAAAAAGCTATAAAAACAGCGAAATAATGCTAAAAATACACTAAAAATCAAGTATACACGCGTATTTTACCTAAAATTAGCAAAATTTTCAAGAATTACGAGCAAAAATGGTCAATTTTGGTCAAAAATGGACTCGTTTTATGTCTTCGAAGACAGAAATTTTCAGATAGATAGCTGGCTGAGAAAATTTTTCAGATAGATAATAGCTGAGCCGAAAAAACCTGTCTGATAGAGATAGATTCGAAATTTTTTTGGGGGGGGCCGGCCCCCCCAGCCCCCCCCCCCTAGAACAACTATGATCTGCTCCACAATTGTCTTGTTTTAGTTGCTCAAACTGTTCAATGTGTCCACCGTTGTTTTTATTGATTGTTTTTATTGCAAGCGATCCTTGAAGCCTTGTGGAACTTTGCGATGTAGCGGCCGGTCACCGTTGATCTGCTCAACGGTAATGCAAACATTAATGCAGTCGCGAGATCGACGCGTTTTAAAAATTGACGATTTTCTCTGATTACCCTGTTTAACAAACATACATGACCACATAAAATCGTGTAATTATACACAAGTAGCGTATTTTTAAACATCTGAATCAAATGAAACAGAATAAAATCAACCACATCAGTACGATCGATGCGTTACGAACGATTTTTGATCACTTTTTGATTATTGTGTGGTGCGATCCTGAAAAAAACAACGCAGACGGCGGTGGCAGGGCGCCACACTTGGCTGGAGACGTTGCCAAGAAATATTATTGCGGTTGCACACTTGCAATTTCGATGCGCGTTTTTGCAATAGATCTCTGAATGGAAAGTAATCAAGAAAAGTAAAAAGTGTGAAACAAAAACACATTCCATCCGCGTATATTCGTGGTTAAAAATTGTTCATGCTCTGTGAATGAATGTAAACGCGTTTTCTGTTGATTACGCAATTGTTGATTACACAATTACAAAACTATAAATAAAGCTGCAACATAAAATCATTGTTTACTTGAACATAGTGCAATGGAGACAACAAAAACTTACCGCGAAATTATCAGTGGTTGATGTATATCAAAATAATTAAGACGCCAAAACGCATACGAAGACACGCCCAATCTCGCCACGTTACGCTCGTTCTGTGCATTTTGTACATGTCTCCGATGGGGGGAGGACGTTTATATCTAGAATGTAGAATGATTCTTATTTATTTTACATGCCTTCATCACTGGTCCCAAGGTAAGCACCAGCAGTGACTGCAACGTGCCTGTCTTGTGAGCAATTAAATTAAAATCAAATCAAAAGACAAAATTTGTTAAGGAAAAACGATTCAACAGACCGACCAACGTCACGACATGCTTTCAGCGATGTGGCAGGTTAACAAAGGCAGAGATGCACCACCAAGTACACAATCAAACGCTATTCATACCTGCAAAGCAAAACCATAATGTTGTAAACTTCTCATTTTAGACCCCAGTGGAAGATTTTAAGGCGCCTTCAGACTTAAGAAACTGCCTTTTCATTTGTTTATAGTTTCACTGATCATCGCAAACGGTTGACAGAAAGGAAGTAAATAAATGTATTGGGTGTATTGGGTACTTTGCCACAGCCACATTTGCCACCTCTGAACCGCAATATAAATAAATCACCAAACCACAATGAATCTTTTGAATCCGATGACAGAAAAAACATGTAATCTGATACAAACCCACCACATCGTGTGGATGTGGAATCATAGACGACCACGACACTGACGTACGGAAATTAGCCAGTTCCTCATGTTCTAAAGTCTGCAACACCAGCAGCTGACGAACACTCAAAGGTGGCAAATATGTAGGATGAGCGAAAACATTGAATTTCTCATATTGCTAACTAAGTGCCGCAATTGTAAAAGTAAAGCAGGATACTTACAATAAGATGCCAACACCTGGCAAAAACGTATCGCACACACACAATCACGACAATTTGCTAAATGGAGTGTGTGAAAGCGCAGCGCAAAGACGGACATAATCACATTATTGTGTTGAGAAACACCGCCTCGTCAAGTAAATTTGCAGAGTTTTTGTTTTGGTTTGCATAAAATGTTGGTTTCGGTTTTTTCATTTTATCTGGTAATTTTTCTGTTGATGCAAAATAAAATGCAACAACTGACATACTGTATGCACTTGCACAGTTTTCGCAAAAAAAAAACTTGAATCAGTCTTTTTTTGTTAAAATATCAGAATCCATTTCGTAAATTTTGTGAGGAAAAACCGCCAATACGTTTCAATGATCACCATGTTTCCGATTGACGTCTTATTGAATTCAATGGCTGTTTATCGGTTGCATGTGCATGTGCCGTCTTCAACTTGTGTTTCGTCTCGTATGTTATGATCACCACCGCTCACTGGTCTCCAGCTGCGCTAGAAACGATACAAATGAAGAAACCAACGTTCTGAAGAATAAAATGCACATTTAAATTTTTGGTCCGATCATGCTCGCACCAGTCGGCCCCCTGCAACGTCAAGTTCGGCAAGCATTGTTTTTCATCAACGATGCTGCTTAGTTATAAGCAAAATGCGAGTTATTATTATCATATCTGTTTTTTATTCAATAAAAACTGTGTGCACTTTCTAGACATATGGATGCAGTTTGTTTTTAAAACACATCTTATGTATTCTTGCGTCGTAACTTTCAAACGGCGGAATTCTTGCCGCAAAGGTGTTCAAAGATCGGCTGTTTTATAGAAAAGTTTTGAACTGGTGTTGTTGCTGTTTGCCCTTTAGTCATCAGAAAAGCGTTATGCTACGCCACACTTGCAAGTTTATTTTTTTAATTTCACAAGAGCACCTATTTTTCGAGTGAACATGTTCCGATCGACTTGCATTGTATATTTATTGAAACATCAGTTCCCACGTTGTTTTTGCTTACAATTCCACATGTATTAATTACTATTTGCAAGTTTTTTGCTTATTAAATTTTTGAAACTGTAGTTTCATATCTGGCGTCATCATGCGTGCATGCGCATCTTATCACGCATTCTGCGCTCGCGTTATATGGCAACTCACACACAGCAGGTTTCAAAAAATACTATCTTAAAAGCTATCAATCAATTCAACCATCGTTACATGTACTTTCTGTGAAACAAAATGAAACACACCTGTTTTTTGGACCTCGTTTTGCATTTATCCCATGCTTTATGCAGGAAGCAGAAGAGTATTTACCGGGTGGCGGAGAACTGGTCACCGTAGAACTGGTGCCAACTCTGGTTGCGCGTGTTCTCGGGGTGTTTTACTGTCTTGGGTTTACCAGACTTTTTGAGTAGAAAACTGTCACTTAATTTAGTTTTATACTACCGTATTACCCCCATTAACCCC
>JASANC010002543.1:0-28290 GCA_030248135.1 Theristus sp. LFF4_11 | reverse complement strand
CTCGGAATACCTGTCATTTCGTTATCCTGTTGTGTCACTCAACAACGCCAAGATAAAAAGGGAAAAAAATGCGCGCGCGCTCCGCACACACGCACACAATTTCCAGATGAAGTTCGTCGTACCGAACACTTCGGCCGGCATGGTGATCGGCAAGTCCGGCTCGAGTATCAAGGAGATCCGAGAGAAGACGGGCGTTTCCGTGCAGGTGTTCCCGAAGGCCGGGACGCTGGAGGCGCAGCGCTCGGTGGAGCGCGTCATTACGGTCTCATCGCCTAGTGCAGGTAGAAAACGAGCCCGAAACAAAAATAAACGTGGCTGTAGTATTTGTAAGCCTGAGAGCTGCCTGATATTTCTGTGCTGTATAAATTTTATTAGGCCATTTTTGATCGATTGCTGAAATGACTGCTTTTTCTTGCTCAAGGCACTGCATACGGCTCATAGAAAATGCGCGATTATCATCTTTTTCCATTGGTTCTGTGACTGGCAGTGCATGAGAAGATTGTCGAATGGAAACTTGCCTTTGATGGTCATTAAGAGATTTATAGTTCATGATTGCTCGATTTTTACTGGGTCGATTCTCAGGAGGAACTGATCACTTTGCTGGGTTTGAGTTGAGTTCTTCTCGTACTTACCTATGCGTATGAAAATCGCGTTTTCCAATACTGAAAGTATTGAGTTGCAGACAAAATTAGAATGCACTTCCATAAACGATGTTATTCTCTGATCTGATTTCTCCTCATCACATCAGTTACACCAGCAGAAGTACTAATTTCTCAGCCATATTTACGCCTTCAAACATTGAGTTTTCGAATATAGAGATAAGTTGATTTGGATTGAAATATATCAATCATGTGATGGTTCTTTGCATCTCCCAAACAAATCACTTGATTCATTGGATTGAACTCAATTTTCTCCAATTCCATTTTGATGAGCTGTTATTTTTTGCTGTTGCAATTGATTCGGGATTTAGTGGTGTGCCCGCAATGTGCAAGTCAATTAAGGGCAGACACTCATTTTCAGTCGACTAGTTTTGTTGCTGCCATTCGACTGGATTTGGTATTTTTTAACTGAAAAGAACGTTTTGTCTTTTGAAAAGTTTGAAATCCCGTCCATGCAGATGTGGCACGGCAAGACACCTCTCAGAAAGCAAAACGTAGCATCAGACGTGGTGGTGACGCATAGTTTTTATTTCTCTGACTCAATGTTTTTGCACGTGCACAGAGGGATTTTTTTGCTCAACGCGGTCATTTAACGTAGTCCGACGTTTTTTATTTGGTTAGATCTATCTTATCTTCGAATCAACGGTCCGTCAATGTGCAGAAAAACGTCTGCATGAACAGGGCTTTCAAAAGAAATCACTAATATTCATTCAAAACACAATCAGTCGCACTCACTCCAAACCTCATCATACCGCAATCACCAATGAAACGAGCGAAAAAACCCACCGCAGCCGACCTCGAGATGGCCTGCGTCGACATCGTCCGCCGAATCGCCGGCGACCACCAGCACGACGCCGGACCGGAGTTCTTCAATGCGCAACAGTCGGCCGCGGGCAGCGGCCCGCCGCCGCCCGGCCAAAGTGGCCCGCCGCCGCAGGGCGGCGGGGGAGGCGGCCCGCAGGGCTACGGAGGCCCACCGCCGCACGGCATGGGCCCCCCACCGCAGGTCCCGGCGGGTTCATGGGTCACGCGCACGCGCACGGCGGCTTCCAGGGCCCGCCGCCGCACGGTGGCCCGCCGCCGCAAGGCCCGCCCCCGCCCGGGCGGCCCCGCCGCCGCCGCAACAGCAGCAGCAGCCCGTCAGTCTGTTCTCGGTGAACACGCAGGCACCGCCCAATCAGGCGCCGCCCGGCATGCAGCGCTATCCGAGTGGTTCGTTTCTGTGGTTTTTCCAGGACAACCTGCAATTTGTGTCTCTTATTCGGTGTTTTTCTGTTGTTCATTCATGCTGGAGCTCGCTTAGTTGACCTTGGAACAGCGGAGTGCCGCATCTGTGATTAAGGTCTTGTTCATGTTTGGTTGAAACGGCACCGCTTTTAGTGATCGTATTGGTCTTTCAAGGAGGTTTTACAGTGTATGCACAGTAGGCACATTGACGCAGTTCCCATCCAAGTTTTGGAATCCAGTCCATGCGAATTAGAGCTGAAGATGCCTACTACTCCACTGCCTTTGAAACGCACACTGTTCAGCAGCCGAACAATACGACGTTAAATTACTAAGCAGTCCGTTCTGGTGGTGTTGTTTCATCCACACGTGAAACAATAGTGCTGCACGGGACTTGGGAAACATTGGTAATCATTCTTTCACGCAAGCGCAAGTCGAAATGCGTCATTCAGTACACTGTTCATGTTGACGATGTCGTGCACTTGCGTGAATGGTCTCGGCGGATTTGAGCCAGTATTTTTTGTTGTTGAAAAATCGACACTTTTCGATCCCATTTTAGTTCTATTTTTCTACCATTGATGTGTTTTCGTAATTGTTTTTTCGGTGTTTTTTTTTGTTTTTTCTCGTTCATAGCCAAGTTTAAATGTTCCGATTTGTTCATCGGTTCCCTGTTTCATGTGAAAATTACTATGGATGTTTGTTTTATAGCGTTTTCAGCAGTTCTTTGCCGACAAGCATTCTTTCATCCGTTGTGGGGACTGAACAACATCAGGATTCGAGTCATGTAAATACTCGCGTTCCAACGCTTGCCATGAATGTGCCTCCATTCGATACCCGCGCGCTCTTGATGTCACTGCCATGCGCATTTGCGGAAGGAATGATTCGTGACGTCAGTTGAACTCTGTTTCTGAGCCACCATTCTCCGCAATCACAAGACTGCGTTTCCACGAGACGAAACGAGATACGTGCGCAAGCGCCCTACTACTAGTCACGTTCTTAAATACTGGGTGGACCAAAAGAACCGTCAACTTCCCAACTGCTGCCACTGGCGTGTGATAAGACCTTTAGAGCTGAAATTTTCAGCGCTAATAGAACACGTCTTCTAGTTTTTCAGACATTTTTTTGTTTTAGTCAAGTAAATTCAATTTTACAGCATAATGTTTAAAAAATACCACCTTTTCACAAACACAGTTTTCACCGAGAATCTCACAACGCATTATTGCTCATCGTCAACATCATCATCAAGGTTCTCAACTGGTAGTGGTTGATTGTCTTCGTCCTCTTCTTCATCGTCTTCTGCCGTTCGTCAAAAGACGATGAAGAAAAAGAGGACGAAGACAACCAACCACTACCAGCTGAGAATCTTGATAATGATGTTGACTATGAGCAATGATGCGTTGTGAGTTTCTCGGTGAAAACTGTTTTTTGTGAAAAAACGGTATTTTTCAAACATATGCTGTAAAACTGAGTTTATTACTTGACTAAACCAAAAAATTTGTCTGAAAAACTAGAAGACGTGTTCTATTAGCGCTGAAAATTTCAGCTGTAAAGGTCTTATCACGCGCCAGAAGTTTGAAAACTTGAAGTTTTTTAGCCCACGCTGTATTATGCAATTCAGTCCGTCACTGGCCTGGCTACGTTATACAAAAGCGGCCTTATGAGGTTGACGAAAAAAAATCAACAAATCTTACGTGTTTTCTTTGTTGCGACATTTATGGTTACATGCAATTTGCATTTTCATTAATTCTTGATTATTCTGTTGTTGCTGTTAATTGTCGCCACTACTGAAAGGTGTTACAAACCGCGCCGATTTTGCGTCAGCCACACAGGTTGCCGGTTTAACGATAAAGTTGTCCAGCTCCGGTAACTTTCAGCCTGGAAGTCTATGTTGCCGATGAGTTCCAGATGATTATTTTCGTTGTTCATTTGTTTATTTGGCTTTGTGTGGTCTGTGGCAACTTGAAACACCCGTAAACGGTAGTTAACAAACATTGATTGTTCTCTGGAGCACGCGGTCACTCTCGCCTCGCTCGGGCGCTGGTGCACCGTGCACTGCAGCCCTCTTATGATATTTGTTTGCTTGTTTATGGGTGCTACTGTCATTAGCCGAACTTGCTTTGTAATTCATGCGTTATGTCATTGAATTTGTTGAAAAAAGATTTGAACTTGTTAAACTGTGCAACGTTAGTTATTACTTTGCTGGTCAGTTTTTTTTTCAAAATAACATTGTTAACTGAGCAGAACAGTGCTTCTGTTGTTGAATGCTGCCTGTTTAACTCGGACGTGTTTTATTTCTTTCCACGTAAGAACGCTGGATAATTCTTAGCCAGACTTTTATTTTCGACGATTTACCTTTACCCGAAGTCACATTTGTATTGTTGTCGCACTAAGCGGTGTCTTTCTATTGGAGATTTCTCATTTGTTTTCATTTGTAATTATTTGTCAAAGTTGTCGTGTTTTGTGCTTTCTTTTCATTTATTGACTGATATTGGCTCAACATCTGGTTTGTTTTCTCGATCCCCGTGCAGAATGATACACACACATGCGTGCACAAAGCCGTCTTCCTCATATTCCGTTCCATTTCATATTGCGTGCTGCCATGACGCGGTAAGTTGCAACTTCACACGTCAAATTCTCCTGTAGTTTTATTTAAAAATTGAAACTTTTGAACAATAGTTTTGTCGTAGTAATACTTTTTCTAGAATTCCAAACGTTAAAACGGAACTCCCATCTATCAGTATTAAAAAGCTTCAGAACAGGATACAAAACTTCCCATGTAGCTTAGGTCTTTCTGCTCTTTTGGATGGTAAGGCAAATTCCTTTAGTCCATTGATATACTAATACGATACAGTTTGGTGAACCATTCCATTGCTCTGATCCAAACTGTAAAATCTGAAGTCTGAAAAGCCAATTCAAAAGATCCAATTTACCGATTCTTTCTGGATACCTCTAAGGCTGTAACCATCAACATTATTCTTGTGATCTTCCCACATTTCTTAAACGCTATTTCACACCGGACCATGGGCCCATCTAAAGCGGCATTCATGAAGCAGTATTTGGTGACGCGTAGCTGTTGTGTTAAAACATAGCTACGCGGTCACAAGGTTTCATGAATGCCCCTTATTTTCATCCGGCATTCCAGTATTCCAATTCCACCCTCATGAAACCCATGAAAGATCTCCTAAAGTGATTTTTAAATTCAAAATCCTAATCGTTTTCTCCTGGCCCACGCAGACTTCGACCTGAACAAGCCGCCGTCCGCGATGTTTGGAGCGAGCACCCAGCAGCAGCCAGCCGTCACCGGACAAGTGAAGTTCAATCCGATGGAAGGTGTCGGCAATTCGGATGTGAGGAGTTTTTTGAGATTGTTGATTTGAAATTTTTGAAATTTGTGGATGTGGGGTAGGTGTTGACGCATTAGTGTTGTTGACATGTCAACATAGCGACGCGTTACTAATATTGTTTTATTAACGCCATTTTAATGTTTCTTGTTGTCAATTTATTGTCGCCGTGGTTATTTTTCAATGAAACTCACAATTAGTGGGTGCTTGTTGCACGCCAAACATGAATTTTACACCAATAACACCGTGCTGTTATTTATTGGACAGCTGGTTGCCGACGTACCTCAATCGGTCTTTCGGCTGGAGCCAAACCAACCGACAGACAGATTCAATGACAATAAATCACGCACAAAAGCATCCGATTGCGCAGGTGCTGCAATTCCTGGACAGTCTGCAAATGACGCTTCGCTCGAGCGGTTTCAACGAGCAGTCCGTCTCCGAGATCATGACGGCGATGCAGGTGTTGGCCAAGTACAACATCATGGGACTCGGCCTCGGACTCGGTGTGGCGGCGATGGCTTCGCTTAGGGGAGCGGGTGGGTGGAGTCGAGTGCTGGTGTGAAAACGGTGCACTCTGTTGTAACATGGCGGTGTTTCGCAGGGGCACGCACACGCGCGCTGTGTGTGCAGGTGCTGGTGTGTTTGTTTGTTTGTGACCGTGCAACATTGATTGCGGTTTTGTAAACAGCAGAGTGAACTGGCTTCACACTAGGACTGACTTTATTTGAACTTATATAAACTTCAGTGGAACTGACTAAGCCCCTTCTTGGAATCTTGCCCCATCAACAACATGATGGTGCTGGTGTAAACTGGAAACTCCGAGAGAGTTGCAACAGCACTTTTTGAATCGACCGCAAAAAATGGTGTTTCTGTCATTTCAAACTTTACAAACAGTACAGTGCAACAGTTTAAAAAAAATAAATGCAATCCTAACAACAACTCGCCCAACACAGGCGCAATACCACCGTCGAGTCAGGCGGGCACCACATTCCCGCCGTCGACTCCGCCCACACAGCAACAACCACAGGCACAAACACAACAAGCTCCGCCCACGCAGACACAGGCTCCGCCTCCATCCGGTCAACCGCCGCCACAGATGCAACAGCAGTCGCAAATACAGGCGCAGCAGGTGTGTCAGCGTGGGGATGGGTGGCGGAGTTGAAAGGCTTGAGAAAGGGGGGGGGGGTGGTCGGTAGAGGTCGAGGAACTTGGTCTGTAATCGCTTGGTAAGATTGGTGCTACAACGCTGATTGGTTATACACCGTGCTTGTCATGAACAGTCAACGCGCGCAAATCTGAGTCTAGCAAGTGTAGCAGTAAGGAGGGAATAGCAGAATAGCACGTGAGGAATGTATGTCTGGCGTTTCAAAAACTCGAAAGCCGGGAAATACCGTATTACCTCTATTAAACCCCCAAAAATTAACCCCCCCCCCCCCAAAAAAATAAACCCCCACCCCCTCGACAAGTTTCCAAATAATCCCCCCCCCCCAAAAATAATCCCCCATGGGGGATTATTGAAACCTGTTTGAAACACATACACAGCGAATTCAGTGGCTGGTTGCAGTGATGAAATTGTGCTACCAAAGGCCCCAAATGGATGAGTTAATGGTAATTTCATTACAAAAGGCTGTTGTAAAAGGAAATTTCTATGTAGAATAGAAGTTTCTGCGACTTCCTTCCTGCCATGGAAGGTATTTTTGCCATTTTGCCCACTCCTAAAAATGGTTTCCAAATAAACCCCCCCCCCCAAAAAAAATAAAGCCCCCCCCCCAAAAATAAACCCCCACCCCCAGAAGTCGCTGAAGAAATAAACCCCCATGGGGGTTTATTAGAGGTAATACGGTAGTAATTTCACAATCGTTTGTCTTTTCCTAGGTTGTCGCCTCCACTGCGGGCAGCATCGACCTGGCGACGGCGCAGGCGATTCTGTCGCAGACGCAGCAGTCGCCGCAGGTGGTCGATGCGTTTGGCGTCAGCACACAGCCGGGCGCTGCGCAACAGGTAAAGTTTGCTTGGTTAGACCTGTCAGGTTTTCGCAGAATACAGAGCACGTGAAAGTTTGAACTGCAGGAACAAGTACGAGTCTATTTTTTATCGGGTTTGATTGTAGTCAAATACCCCATTTGTGCTGATTATTTTTTCTTGCAACCCGGATTCCGTTCATTTTTTCCGCGCGCTCTGGGTTCTGCGATAAAAAGTTACAGGTTTAGACGAACATGCTGTATAGTCATGGTCGAAAGACTGTTGTGCTTTCTTGGTTATGCATGACTCCAGTAATGTTGCACACAAACAAACACAGTGGCGCGCACATACGATATTACAACAGCGTGCGCGTCAGCGCATGACTGCCGGTGTGTTTGTTTGTTTGTGACGGTGCAACGTTGCTGTGCTAATAACATTTCGCGTCTTAGAACCCTAGTTTAGCAATTAGCAGAACCATAATGGCAGTATTTGGACGTCTTCGCCCCAAAAATAGCGGAGTCTCAACTTCTCACCTGTAAAAACTCCGCGTCCGTTGCTGTTTTAGATGACCGACTATCAGTCTGGCGCTGGCAGCCAGCAGAGTCTGGTGCAGAGTGTCACTAGCGCGCCGCCGCCACAGCAGACGGTCAGTCGGTGATTGGTCGCGAAATTTGCTTGCTGTGCGCTGATTGGCTGCGTTTAGACCAGTGGTTTTGCGCCATTCTCCGAGCTGGCGCTGTTTTGCTTGAGTGGAGAGCATTGAGAATGCAAAATGATTTCGATGATTTTGATTCATCGGATAATCGCTTCCCTTGGAGCTTGCTGATTGGAGGCGCATTGTTGTACTACCAGTTAAAGTCAAACACACTGGCACATCATTTGCTGGCACACATGACCAGCGACTAGCGTATGGTTTGCTGGTGTCTTTTTGTCATTAGCCGTGTAACATTTGGCAGCGCTTCAAAGGTGTACAGTCTTCAGACTAGGACTTCATTGTCTGCTTGCTCCTTGTTCTTGGACCGAAAGCTCAACTACATAACTTTTTTCGGCTTTTGGATAATGCAAATCGGAGCAAAAGTAACGTTTCACCAAGAAACTTTTGGCGTGTGTCGCCTTCGGTGTATCGGTGTTTTTTCTACGCTACCGATTCTACCATCCTCTGACCACGCGACAGAAAATCAAAAGCGTTTTTTTACACATCCGTTTGATGGAGTTTTTGATGATGAAAACCGGTTTTTTTTCAGCCGCAACAATCACAGCCGCAGCAACAACAGCAACAACAACAACAGGCGCAAACACAACAACAACCGACGAGCCAATCGCAGCAGGGCTCCGTCGCAAACTTTGCCGCCACTGTGATCAAGACGCGGCCACAGATTGACGGAACGAAGATGGAGCTGGAGGTTGGTGTTTGGCGCGAACTTTGAAATTTGGAATTTTGCTTCGGTGCTTTTGTCGTGGTTTCTTGGCTGCAGAGAAAGATCAGGGTAGACTTTGCATTATCGGACCTGTAAAGTCGATTAATAGAGACCATTGAGTCGTTTTTATGAAAGTGTGTATTTTTTCAATTTTGACCTTTCCTGTGGCGTTAAACGTATGGTTTAGCGTAAAGTTGCGTATAATTTAGCGTATCGCTGCTTTAAGTTAACGAGTCTGCTTGTACAGCGACATACGTCAAGGTGAACGGGCCCATGTAGCGAATCAAGATGCCTCAAATTGTGTTTAATAATTGTTCGTTGTTTGGTGTATTGATACGGACCCTTCGTACGTCTGATAAGTAGCGATTGTGAAACATTACAGTCAAACTCTAAATTATAGGCAATCAGCAGATTGGTTGGTGCTCACGTGATGCGTGCTTTCTGTGCAGGCATTGCTTTGAAGGCGGAGTTTCTCTGCAATCGTAAGCACGTGTGTGCAACAACCAATCAGCTCTTTGCATATATTTGCCAGATGGGCTGTTCAATTCATTCACTCCAGTAGTATCAACTTTTTTAGTTTCAATCTTTATGTGGCACTTCAAAATCGATTTAGGGGACTCGGATCACATTGCCAATTTTGAATTCCCGCGTCATGCATGAAAGTGTTTACCTATCTATACGCGCGCATTGAGTCTCGGGAGTCGCGGCCAAAATAAAAGATCATACCATGTCCGTTTTTCTCACCGCGGCCTTGTCGTTTGCTTCAGATTCCATCGCCCATCGTCACGGCCGTTCTGCCAGCCGGCGGCAAGACGCTGGAGGGAATCCAACGGTTCAGTGGCACCGTGATCGATGCGTCGAAACGGGCGGCGGACCCGACTTATCGATTGGTGGTCATTCAGGTTGTTGGGTTCTGATTTTCTGATTTTGGTTTTCATTCATTCATTAATTCGGTTCTGTTTTTTTCGGCGCTTTTCAGCGTCAGACAAATGCACAAGGAAACGGGTTCCAAGCCAGCAAGCTCGGTACACAGCCAGAAAGCATTCATTCATTCTATTTCGCAAGAATTCAGGGGAAGCTCCGATAAAACTGGTTTAAGACAGTATGCAATAATGATAAAACAGTGAATGATGAAGTTTGGAAGGCCAACACGCACTCTTTTCAAACGCAGCGATTATTGCACAGTCGTCAGAAACGGCAAAACGTGCGCAGGTGTAAAAGCGTTTTTTTATGTGTGCGCATCCGTGAATTTGCTGCATCACATATTCACAGTGTTTTCAACAGAGTGTACTACTGTCAGAGGCCGCCGGTTCCAGAAATTGAAACTTCCAGAAACTGAAAATTCATTCCAGAAAAACCAAAATTGATTTCTTTTTCTTTTTCTTTTTTTCTGTCAAAATGAAAAAAAAACGTTTTTTACGGACTTTTGTCTCGTTTCAGGGTGAATCGGATGCGGTGCGTGCGGCGAAAGTGATGATTGAACGGGCCATAAACGAGGAGCAGGCGCGTCGGCAGCGGATGAGCGCCTTTTGAATGTACGATGAAACTTGATCGTGATGGGTGTGCACTGCGTTGCACAATGGTCGAAAAAAATACGAATTTGTGAATATGAAATCTGTTTTTTTTGTCATTTTTTATGAAACCCCGTTTTGCAGCGTTATTTTTTGGGAATGGCTGAACCGGATTGTCAAGCGAGATGTCTCTCCTTGAAATTCAGGTGACCTATTGGTTGATGCATTCAAGTCTGGCGCAGGGGTTTACTGTATGATTGTGCCCTTTTTGCAAATATTATGAGCTCTGATCGGCGTGTATTGGTTTGTAAACTGTCAAACTTGCATTTGTCATTTTTTTGTTCTCTGTCGAATCTAAGCTTGTTTGGATGGTTGCGTTTTGAGTTGAGTGGTTGGATTGTTGGATCTTGCTTGGGTGTCAACAAATCTGCACACAATGTGTGAATTAGTTTTTTTATGTTGGATTTTTTTTGAAATCAACTAATTCATCTGAAAAAATGAGAAAAAAGGAAAAAACTGGTATGTTCGTGCAACAGCTTTCGTTTGCGTTTTGATTGCGGTACGGTTTCGGATGCTTCAATGGCGATCTGTTTGGTAGTTTTTCTGCAACCTGGTGGACAACAAATGGGACGCCAATGCTGTCACGTGGCGGTTCACGTGTCTTGTCACGATTGTTGTCTCACAGCTTGCAATAAAACGAACATTTTGATTTTTTTTTCTTGAATTACTTTGTAATGTCACAATTTAATTATTGTTTAATTATTGTTCCAGTTTTTTTGTTTTGTTTTTTACTGATCTTTTGGTTTCCTTTGGATTAACACATTTTGATAGTTTTTTGCAGAACGTATGAGTATAATGCTGTGCTATTTTGTAAGAATTTTTTTCCGGATTTCCCAAATTTATGTCTTCACTGCATGTTGTGTTTGTTCCACTGTTTTGTGGTGTGTTCAGTTTGTGTCAATTTATTATTTTTTGTTTTGTTGTTTCACAAAAAAAACAGTCTGAAAGTATAAGTTTTAGAGCTGACACGTTTTTACATGTTAGATCTGGTTCTGGACGAAGCAACTGGAGTTGTTTTCGAAAAAAAGTTGTATTTTCCAGTTACACATGTTATAATCCCTTTTGTAGAACCTGACGTTTTTAGATGACAGGCTTCGAATACCAGACAAAACTTGTTGTTTTGGTATTTTCTTCTGTCCTGATTTCATTTTTTATGCACGTTGTGCAATTTCTTGAAACACGTTTTGTGTTTTTGTTATGTTTTTGCGGTTTGAAATTGTAATAATCATGCTGAACTGAATGAAACGATAGTGAATGTAGTTGAGGCACACTCTAAAATGCTATTAAAAGATTTCGGATTTTTTATTCAACGAAAAAATAACATGAGAAAAAACGTACAGACGGTTTTCTCCAGCTAAACTATAATTATGGCAGTTGTTTACTGTTCTTGTCGAAAAAATTCTCAGGCCAACTAAAATGGATCTTCATTAAGAGCTTACCGTATGAATTATGGGACTCGTTTTTCTGCGTATGGAAGCCATTTTGCAGACACGCTTTTTTGAAAACGCTCATTCATAGCTCTTTTAAACAGCTGTTTTATAAATTCAAACTGTTTCGCTAATTGGCTAGGCTATGTGTGTGTATGTGTCTGGGAACAGGAAAAAGAAAAAAAGTCTGCTGAGGTAAAATCTCACAAAGAACGGCTAACCTGTCACTTTTTTTTGCAGAAATCACTAACTTTGAATCACATACGTTTTCTTGCAACGCCGATCCCGTCCCCTTCTATGACGAGCTCTGTGTTCTGCGGAAGTCGTGACCGGATTAAACAAACGTGCTCTGATTTCAAATAAAATTTTAATTGTCATGAAAAAACCCTCAGATATGGCTCATCACTTCAAATGCAGCAGAACTACGAAATCCACAGCGATCACAATGAAACACACCAGGCTACTGACAGCTGTTATTCTGTTTTCTATGGTGCTGCTGTTTCTGACAGCCGCACAAGGTTGGTTTTTTTAATAGTCTGAACCGGTTCTGAAAGTCGCTGCCCGTTTTATGTCTCGAACGGAAGTAAGCCCCTCCCCCAAAAAAGAAACCAAAACAACATGAACTACGTTTGCTGCAGTCTTCAGGCGCACACATGCAAACCTTTTTTGTATATTTAGAAACAACTATGCAATTTTGAATTTCCGCGTCTAGCATGAAACCATTTGTCCGTATACGAGAAGTTGCGTCCCCCCCCCCCCCCCCCCCCATAAGTCGCAGAACTCCCCCCCCCCCTACAAAAAAACTATAATTTTCAGCCATTAATCACGACGAGTTGCGTGCAATGATGCGGCCAAGTTCCTCTGAAAAGTGGTCCCGGTTTCTGGATGAAAGCGCTCGAATGAAAGATTACAAATTTGGCGCGAAATTCAAAACACGACGTGCGTTGGCGCCAGCAGATGAATACCGATTGATGTTGACTAGGCTGATGTGATTGATTGTTGTTATATTTAATTTTGGTGAAGACGTGAACACACTAAAATGCAACGCTGCAAGCGAGAACTGAAGGCTATTTTGAAGAGTTTTGAAACATTACACGTTCATAAAAAACGTTTATATTCAGTACAATTTAAAAAATCAATCCAATCTAGAAACAAACTCGACAGAGAACTTAGCAAACCACGTTTGACGAACCCAAGGTTTACTCGACAATTTGTTTAGCTTCTTTTTTGATACAGGTACAAGTGATCATGTTTGGGCGCAAGCACCACCGAGTTTCGGAACTCGACTATTTCTCAATGTTCTTTTTTGTTACTAGCCAATTGACCCGTGCCTACGGCACGGTTAACTGATAAATGCAATTGTTATTTTTGAGTGGATTTTGGCCTTTTGAACCGTGCCCATGACCCGGACTAAAAATGCATTGCATTTTGATTTTGAGCTGATTTAGTTGTTCCCGTTTTTATTATCAAAAACAATCTTCTGATTAAGAACACAATCTTTACTGCATTCCCTTTTAAATTTAAAAACAATCTTTTTTAATCATCAATGGTCAATTGCCGTTCCCGTTAAAAATGTGAAAAGCAATTTTAAAGTTTTTTAATTGAATTGAAACCACAAAACGTAACGTTTTATAATAAATGTTTTTGAATGTAATTTGTAATTGCAATTTTGAATTTTTGCTTTTGAAATTGACACATTTTGCTGTTATGTTTTACCCGTTCACGCTGCCTTGAGCCATTCCTTTTTTGAAGAGTGAAAACAAAAATTTTGAATTTTCGTTTTTGAAATTGACGCATTTCTAATTACACCCGCTTGTTGAAACAAATTTAAAATGCGAAGTTTGTAATTATGTTTTTTACCCGTTCACCCTGTTCTAAGCCAATCCTTTTTTGTAAAGTGAAAATATAAAAAATGAACAAAAAAATATTGTCTTGAAAGCAAAGTGCAATCAGCACTTCCAATGCCGATGTCATTTTGCAACCCGATTTGAAATTTTGTTTTTGAAATTGACACATTTCTAATTAAACCCGCTTTTTGAAAACAAATTTAAAATGCGAAGTTTGTAATTCTGCTGTTATGTTTCTACCCGTTCACCCTGTTCTAAGCCAATCCCTTTTTTTGTAAAGTGAAAATCTGTATATAAAAGTGAACAAAAAATATTGTCTTGAAAGCAAAGTGCAATGAGCACTTGCAATGCTGATGTCGTATTGCAACCTGATTTTTAAAAACAACTGCAACCATTCTTTAATGTACGTTTTGCTTCATCTTTCGCTTTCGGTCATCAAGTTTTGAACAGCAACATTTGCCATTATTTGCCAATCGCATGCTAAGGCGCTATCGCGGATGACCAAAGAGAATCATGATGACTTCGCAGTGAAGAGTGACGCTTTTTGAGAAAATAAATGGCATTGATAATAATAGGTAAAAAAATTGAGATGCAGTTTTTTAAATACCAAAAATAAGCGCCAATTCAAATTGCAAAAAAGTGATACAAACGGACACCACTATTATCTTAGTATTATGATGATGATGATGATGATGATGGTGTAAGTGACATATCTGAATGAAAACAAGTTACCACAAAAGTAAATAAAGAGTTTATTGGCTTTGTTTCCGCAGATTTTTGCAAATTGAAACACCTGTTTCGAAAACAAACTGATCATGTTTGAATGAGCTGGTGTTTTAGTTTTTTTTTTGTTTCGAACAACCTGAACGCACAATGACAAAATGAAAGCAATGTATTGTAAATTTCCAAACTGCAGCAGTGTGTTTTTTAATGTGAACGAAGCTGCGACTCAATGCGCGCATAAAAGCAGTCTCATGCATGACGCGGCAATTCAAAATTGGTGAACGATCCGAGTCCTTGAGATACATACGGCCTAGTTATCAGGTCCATTTTGAATTCCCGCATGAAGCATGACACTGATTTCCATTCAACGTCTGTAGCAAATAGAGTCGCAGAACCAATAGAAAATCCAGTAGCGGAATGTTATTGATACACGCGGAATAAAATTGGTCCTATGGACTGAAAATATAACAATGTAAAACGAAACATCCGAAATGATTGTGCTACCAATAGTTTTACTCATGTTGAAAGCCAGTTCGTTTGTTCAGGTAGGTATTTGTTGTCGCTTTTTTGGTTGCCTTGTCGCCAAGACATGGTATGTCTTCCCAGTGTATCCGAATAACGAGTATCTGAAGTTCTAAACATTACTCATGAACTAAGTGGTCCTCCATGATTCCGTAAATTTTTCAAAAAAACCTACAGGTTGAATTCTAAAAAATGCACAGTTGTAGGCAATGCCGCTATTGCCATCCTCAAACGACGGACAACTTTTCAACGAAAATGACGCATTGGAAAATTCGAACTCGAACGAAAACGACCTCTTCGAGGGGGACATTCGCTTTCCAAAGGGAAGAAATGCACCCGGGGACCCGGCAGCACACACTGGAAGTGACAACGGCTAGTTATTTTTTTTCGACCATTTCATTAGCTCATAAATAATTTGGGTTTCTCCAGTGTGAGGGTGCCACTTTTGTTTGACCACTTCCAAAAAAACACCGGATTTGGCAAAAAACACTCCGCGTGTGATAAAATCGTTGTGAACGAGCGTTTTTTTTGCTAAAATTTGATGAGTTACGTGTTAATAAGACAACCTGCTCGGATTTCATACAGTAACCATAGTGTGAAGGAAGTTTAGAAGGAACACTTTCACAGTCCGCGACATTCTTTCAGATTTGTTCATTGTCCGAAACGCCATACGAAACCGCGCAAAACGTTGGCCGAACGGCAGAGTGCCATACACGCTTGATAGCACGTTTACGGAGCGGGAGTGAGTTTTTTTGGAAATCGTTTCATATTATTATTGTTTCAGGAAGACCGGAGGCACAAAAGTTTCACGCCCTAAGGAAAAACCCCACACCGAACCAAACCCGTAAAACGCCAGCACATGGCGAGGTGTCTACCGTAACCATATTTTGAATTGCGTGAAACATGTTTCCTATCCCCGTGTGCAAACGCAAAGAGAACCGGGACCAAAATAAAAGATAATACCAACTGACAAATACTTGTTCTGTTTTACATGGCATTGGTTTATTATTATTTTTTTCTGCAATATATGATTTGGGAAAAAGAGAAACTTTACGAAAGAATACGCCATATTTTCACTACCGATAAAAATACTAAAATTGAAACATTATGCATCATTGAATCACCGTAAAGTTTTGCAAATCAGGTCGCCTTATATGAACTTGCAAATCAAAAATTTCTGCTAAAAAGTGGAAGTTTGCGTGATAACTTATAAGTGAGAGGAGGTCTATAATATATAACTTATAAAGCGAAGATTCCGGCCTTATAAACGAGGCGGGATTTTGTTTGACCAAGTTAAAATTTAGAAATTTTTGGGTTCCCGTCGCATGACACTCCGCCCACTTTTGGGTGGGGGTCTTATAAGTGGGAGGAACCTTATATGCAAGACTTTACGGTACTTGTGAATCTACCGGACACAATGTCATTTTGAAAGTATCAATAAAAAATTTCATTCATTTCTATTCCAGTCGAACCACCATCAGAACGGCGATGCAAGAGTTGTCCTCAAAGACGTGCGTTCATTTCGCGGCACGCACGCAAGAGACTGACTACGTGCAGATTGGCAAATACAGCGGCTGTTGGTCGTATGTTGGGAAAATCGGTAAAAATGAAGGAGAGAACATTTTTTTTGAAATAACTGTATTGATCTCATCTTATAACAAAATTCACACCGTCAAGCCATAGCCAACTGTAACATTTGTGTTGGGCAATTGTAATATAGCGATGATGTTTTAGCTGTTCAGTGCCTTTGACAGATAAACGCGGACGGGAAATTGACTCAGAAAATCTTGCGGTTTTGTCTGGTTCGAGTTTTAGTTTTTCAATCAGAGAAACGACAGCTGGTGTTTATTGACGCTAACTGATTTTCTTGACGCCAGTTTTCTTTTCGGTGACTGTTTCTTAATAACTCTGGGCAAAAAAATCCGTCACTATATCCCTGGAAATTCTTCACACAATTTTTTTTTTAATTTCTAATTCTCAGCCCACGGCTTCCAGAAACCCGCGAAGGTACCACAAAATTTCCGGTGGTTTAGTGTGTATTGGTGAACGGACCGTGTGATAACCATCATGGTCCCGGATCTTTTATTTTGGTCCCGCAACTCAATGCGCACATAGATAGGTAAACAGTTTCATGAATGACGCGGGAATTGAAAATTTGTAAAGTGATCCGAGTCCGCTACAAGGCCGAATCACTTAGGCGACATAAAGATTGAAACTAGTTTTCTTTCCACGTCTGCACACGCATTCAGTCGCAGAACTTAAAAAATTACCCTCAAAATCGTGTCTTTCAATCAGCACAGGCGGCACCCAGCGCATCTCGCTGTCGAGCGGCTGTGTCAGCAACGGAATTGTCCTGCACGAGCTGCTGCATGCGCTGGGCTTCTGGCACGAGCAGAGTCGCACGGACAGGGACCAGTACATCACGATACACTGGGAGAACATACGCACGGGGCGGGAGCGTACGTTGTTTGGGGACGGGGTGGGGGGGAGGTAGGGGAGGGGGCTGATTTTTTATATCGCTTTTGAATTATTCGTTTCCATCGATACATTTGGAGGAGAACTTTGTTTTGGGGTGGTATTTTGTTTTGTTTTTGTGGACGGAGGCGGGTTACACGGACGGACGTGTAACACTCCGCCCACTTTTGGGTGGGGCTCTTATAAGTGGGAGGAACTTTATATGCAAGACTTTACGGTAATTCAATGCGATTTCGCAGGCAATTTCCGCAGTTACACACACGAGACGATTGACCACCTCGGGGTTGCTTATGATTATCAGTCGGTGATGCATTACGGCGCGTATGCGTTCAGGTATAAACTCCTGGTCTGAAAGTGGTGACAAATTTTTGGAGGATTTCTTGAGAAAAAAGATTAATTAGCGTGTTTTTACTTGGGAAAATGCGAGGAATGAAAGAAAATCGTTACGTACATTATGTAGATCGAAGTAAAAACCAGACTGGTACTTCATAGATAAAAAAGTACTTCATCCCTCGCAAAAATACACACAAAAATGGTATTTCATCAAACAACAAAAATCCATTCTGAAAAAAAAACGTTCCAGCAAAAACGGAGAGCGCACAATTTCCGTTAAATCGGCCGGGGCAAAAATCGGCCAGCGAAGCGGTTTGAGCGAGAACGACGCGTTGGAAGTGAACCTGCTGTATGAGTGCAGTGGAGGTACAGTATGTTTCTTTAAAACTGTCACCTTTTTTGCAAAACACAGAACCCCGAAAGAAAGATCGGTGTACGGTGTACTGGGCTAGAAAAACGACTTTTCGCCACAATGGGCTTTTTGATAATACCCCGACGAAACCTCCGGTTGATTTTTCTATTGTGGATTTATTCAAACGTGTCCGGACTAAAATGACGTCATTTGCTTTAAAAACGCCCGTTTGTCAAAGTACAGGCACTAAAATGTCAGTTTGATGTTAGTGATTCGACAATCACCATTTGTTTACGGTAAGAAATCGGCTAAACTGAAAGTCTGGTTTGCTGTGAACGACAAGCGCATGTTTGGCGGCACATGACGTCATTTCAGTGGGACACGTTTGAAAAAATAGGTCATAGCTAGTTTCGAACGAAACCTGACTTGTAAAAATAATTTCAATTTTTTTTTAATATAAAAGCCCATTTTTCCTTACCTTTGGGCTAAAAATATGGATTCTGGGATGTTTTCTTTACCACCCTCCTTACGTATGATGTATGCCAACTAACTCATCGATTTTTGCAATATAGTGGTGTAGCGCCACAGCCGTTTCACTCGTGTTTCATGCACATTTCTATAATGGCACTTTTTTCGATAAAGTAATGTTTCTAAATCTGCATAAAAAAATAGAATGTGTGAGCAACTTTTCTAACGCGTTTTTTCTCATTGCAGCCATAGCGCAGCGGGTATCGCTTCCCCCTAGCCGGACGGGGGTCTCCGGGGAACGGATCCCATCGTTGCAAATAAATCATTGAAAATTTTGGTGTTTTTTAGTCAAGCTTCGTGCTTGTCAGCAAGCTGCGTTTCCCTGAACTATTTCTGACTTCATAAATCAACGGAATAGCCGAGTAAACATGGCGTGTTTTTAATTTTTAAGGATGCAAGGAGCGAGCGCAATTTGAATAAAAGAAAAAATAGTTCCAGAAAACCAATTGTGTATCAAATTTTTGAAGTTTCGTGGGCTCTGTACTCTCAAAAAAATGACAGGTTCAAACAAACGTGCTGTAAATTTGAAAAAAAGGTTTTTATTGGTCGTGAACTGGTTCTCTGTTTAAACCAAAGCAGCTTTAGTTACAACTTTTTTCCTGTGTTTCAGTGACGAAACCAACCACCAAAAAGCCGCTGTTCACAACGGCCAGCACAACCACGACGAAACCGACAACAACCACCAGCAAAACCACGACGAAACCTATATCGCCCTCATGTCGTGACACTCGAGCGGACTGCCCAAATTTTTATCGGTCAATCTTTTTGCAGCGGAAATTTGCAAAAAGTAGGAAAAAAATTCCAGTTTTTTTCTTCAGAGCTGGATACTGCAGTTGGGACGATTGGTCGCGCAGACAGTGTCCCCTGTCGTGCGGCGTGTGCACAACCACGATGAAACCGACGACACCACGCACAACCACGACGAAACAGACAACCAGCACTACCACGATGAAACCAACAACCAGCACAACCACGATGAAACCGACAACAACTGGTACCACAACAACGATGAAACCGACGATTTCAACGACGAAAAACACAATCCTTACAACGACCACCACACCAGCAACAAATTGCAAAGACCGCAGTGCAAACTGCGGCTACTACAAACTGCAAGGTTTTTGTACAAAATACAGAACGTGGGCGGAACGTGAGTGCGCTAAAGCATGCCAAATTGGATGTCCTGGCACAACCACGACGAAACCGACGACCACTAGCACAACCACGACGAAACCGACAACAACTAGCACAACCACGACGAAACCAACAACCACGACGAAACCAACAACTACTAGCACAACCACGACAAAACCAACAACCACTTCCGAAAAACCACAGGGCCAATGCTTCAATCGACGGTCAGACTGTGGAACCTTGGTGACATGGACCTACTGTAAAGTGCACCCGTCTTGGATGCGGCTGTATTGTGCGCTGGCTTGTGCAATGTGCTGAACTATAGAAAAAAGATTTACTGAACAGATTTGCTGAAAATTTTACTTTTTCCAACTTTTGTTTTGGTGAAAATTTCAAAATCAAAATAGCAGATGAGTGATGTAAAGTCTGATTATGAGGATCGCACAATCCCTTTTTTGGCGCAGTATGCTGTGCAGTTATGAACACGCTTTATTACACCCTGAAAGCACATTGCGATCTGTCTCGTATGTGGATGTGTGTTTGTGACTGTCTTCTGACCAGGACTTTGGCACTAATAACCAAATACAAAATGCTAGATTACCACGCATATATGTTCTCTATTCGGTGTTTTTATTGTATCAATTTTGAACAAATGTTGCACTGAATGGTTCTGGAACTAGACTGCAATAAAAATGAGACCAGGAAAACATAAAATTTTGGACGATGCGAATAACAACAAAAAAGTCAGCAAAATAAATAATTAAAAAACTAAAAAAATAAGTAAATAAATATACCACACAAAAATATTGGCAACAGATCAAACACTGGAATAAATAAGTTGCCGTATTGCCATTCTAGTGCGCGGAATTTCTCGCAACAGTTGCCACAACGCGTGTGGGTAAAAAGGTGCCGCTGAATGTTTAGGGCAAACACAAACTTTGGAATTTCGTTGCTATTTTACAGAGGCTGTACAGCAAACTCACTACAGTCGAGTTACGGTGCCAAAAATCAAAGGCCGCAGCTACAAACGTACAGGAATTCACACTTTACATATCAGCTTTTACACATGAGAATGGCAATAATGTCGCAACATTGTTTATTCCAGTGAATTCGGACGTTTTTTACCTGATACCTGCAAACACAGCATAAAATTGGATCTAAAAACAAAATAAGACAATCGAAATATGTAAAAAAGTACGACAAATTTTACCAGTATGATTCAAAATTTTAAAATGCCAACAGTTAAATGAAAAATATTTAAGGATTGAAAAGATAATCTCATCTAAAACTATTTTGTTTATTGTAAACGTAATCAATTCATTGTCAATTTATTTGAACGTGTCCAACCGAAATGACAAAATTTGCTTCACTGTTATGCACAAGCACCAGAATTTCAACTTGGTTCACCTCTTCAGGCGACTTTTTAACGTGAACGGATCAGTCAACGTCCGGTTCAAGGTGCATTCATGAAGCAGTATTTTGTGACCGCGTAGCATGTTTTAACACAGCTACGCGTCACTAAATATTGCTTCATGAATGGCGCTTTACCGTGAAGTGACAGGTGAATATATTTTACAGCACATGGCGTCATTTTGGCCAGACATGTGTCAAAATAGACGTCATACCAGCTTTTTGTCTGAAATGCATAAAAAGAAAAAACAGAACCATTGAATGGTTGCTGCAGCAATTAGCTAGCCCCAAATTTATAACCAAAACAAGTTACAGCAAACGTGCACAGGAGAACAAATACAAAATACTGCAAAGCGCTACCCCATTGACCTACGGAAGAAATGGAAGAAATAAAATAGAAACAATCAATACTCAACATCTGTTCTTTCCGTTCTGCGAGCTGCGACTCAGTGCGCACATTAATCTGAAATCAGTTTGATGCTTTACGCAGGAATTATTCAAAATTGGTGACGTGAGTCGAGTCCCAGATTGACGACAAAGTCATTGGCGTCGTTTTGAATTGCCGCATCAGTGTTTGAAGCTGATTACATTTTCACGATTGTAAGCGCATTGAGTCGCAGAAACAAAACAAAAAACGCAATAATTTGGTAAGTATGTGATAAATCCATTCTCGGGCGGTGAATCTTCACTTTGCGCATCATCTGAGCAATCTTGGATAACAACAATAGAACACACGTGCAACCGTAATAAATTGAATAAAAATGACAATTTTTCAATTCAACTAAAAAAATCAACATAGCTCAAACAGCGCAGAACTATACGACATCGATCGTGTCAAGACCAAGTGGGGCAGTTACCGTAGTCAATGGGTCCACGGCCTTGGCATTTGACGTTTGATGTGCCCCCGGTCAATCAGTAATCCTGCTCTTGAAAGATCAACTTCGTGAACGGCTGTATCACGTCCAGTGGGGAACAGCAGAATGGGCAGACTGCGTGGAAGCTGTTCGTGCCGTGTGGCAGAGCGATTCGCGACCAGTAACTAAAAAAGAAAAAAAAACTAATTTTGGTTGGGTCACCGTCATTTTCGTTTTTTTTGTTTTTTTACGATTCATTGCATTCGAACAACGGACAGCAAATTCGTGCTTGCCTGCTGAAGTGACCCAGTCGTATATTAGGGTGCATTCATGAAGCAGTGTTCATGTAAATACTGCAACATGAATGCGCCCTTAGGGTCACTTGAAGGGATCTCTGAATGATTGCCGCGTCAAGTATGAAACGAATTTCAGATGGAGTCGCAGGACCAGAAAAAAGATATTACACCACTTTCACTTTAAAAGAAGCTAGTAGATGAGCAATGCATTTAAACAAAAACCAAAATAAAAATTGTGACTGTCGTTTTTATCCGCGTTACCGAATCGTCGCTGCCGAAGCGACATGCCCGCACGGGTTAAACGCATGGTCGAGTGTAGCGCCGTCAATGTGAAACGCGGACTCCATACCCATCGACAGCGGCAATAAGCGCACCGAAGTTCGCTAGAAAAAGAAAGAAAAAAAAGAACGGTGACGTTACTGCCGGTTGGCACGGGGTTGGAGTACAATTGAAGTGAACTTTGGCGTTGTTTCCATAAAAAATCCAAAATGTTTGCATCTAGTTTTCTCAATTGGCATCTCATTTTCGACTACTGGCTGCAAATTGTATCTTTTTGAATCGCAAAAAACAACAACAATAATCAGACAAGTTTCATGACACTTTTGGTTTAGCAATCACCGCATGCTACTGTTCAAAAGTGTTCAGCTTTGAAAAATAAATGTCTGTGTAATGTTTCAAATGGTTTATGAATACCAAGGAACAGCTCGAAAACACACTTCAACTTTCTTTGGGTAATCAGCACTGACAACACAAAGTGTCATCGCGAAACAACGAATTTAAAAAAAAAGGAAAACCTCGCACAAACGGCTTGAATGAAATGTAGTGCGTTCCAAAAGGCAAGCGTTATTTACAGTCCAACTCAATCACATATCCAACAAGCTGATTGGTTGGTGGTCACGCGATGCATGGATTCTGTGCAAATCAAACTCCGCCTACACAGCACTTCATGCACAGATTGCATGCATCAACCAATCAGCTAGTTGGATATGTTTTTGAGTTGAATTCGACTGTATGCAATCAAACAGCTGAATTACAATCTTTGTGTGAGGTTTCAAGTCCAGTATAAGTTACATGGGACAGCGCACACCTTAGTCAACCAATGGCACTTTTCCAAACTACCTTTCACAACGCATTCATTAAAGAACCAATCAACCAACAAACCTCGTAATTTTAATATAAATCAAAGAAGAATTTCCACATGCCACAAAACTCCCAAAAAGAAAGCATAAAGCAAAAAAAAGCCTTCAATAGCGAGCAACTACTGTGACGAACGGAGGATTTTTGCAGTCGATCAGTTATTAACATGAGCACAATTGTAATGTTTCACATACAACATAAAAACTATTGAACAATGGTTAAAATCAGTATCATAAATACCCGAAATTACAATTGAACTCCATAAATCACAGGCAACCAGCTGATTGGTTTTATCGGCTACTTTCTGTGCAGGAACAACCTTAAAAGCCCCTTGTCTACTGCGGTGAAGGCGGAGTCTCATCCTGCACAGAAAGCATGCACCACATGACCACCAACCAGTCAGCTGATTACCTAAAATTTAGAGTTCAACCGTAGCAAAGAAAAAAACGACCTTTTTAAAGATACTCACAACAATGGACTTTATTCACTTCGTTAATTGACGGACGTAACCGTTCTTAAACCACCAATCAGCACACCACACAAAAAAAAGAAAACCAGACAGATGCGCCACGAAGCCCCAAACGCAAACCTGACAAATCGGGCACGTGTGCTGTTGCTGTCTGTTGTCCACTTTGTGACCCCATGCGTGTCTGCCTTGGACGTGACCACACAACTGGTAGGCCTGAAAAAAATGAAAAACGACTGGTTTTAAAGTCGATAGTGGTAGCGCTATATGAAGCTGCGATTCGTGTGATTGTGGGCGTGCTGTTTGCACGTTTGGTATTGTCCTAATGAACTGGCAAGCGACTGGAGCTTATTTCATCAGCTTTAATTTCGAACATTTTGTGCATCGTTCAGCAGCGCGCTGAGAATGTGCCGCAAGATCCGATATATTCGTTCTTCTTGCTGTACTTCACTGTTTCGCACGCCCTGTGTATTATTCTGCGACGAGAAAGTGAGACCGTTTAAGCTACAGTCGAACTCAATTATACGGAATCAGCTGATTGATTAGTGGTTTCTGATCCATGCTTATTGGGCAGAAATTGCTGTGGGGACGGAGTTTGGTTTGCACAGAATTCACGCATGCACGTGATCACCAACCAATCAGCCGATTCCGTATAATTTGAGCGGCATCCATGAAGCAAGAATTATCGACCGCGTAGCTACGTTTAGCACATCTACGCGTCACTAAGTATTGCTTATTTATGAATTAGAGTTCCACTTTAGAGTTTAGAGTTCAACTGTAAACGCGCACTTTCTCCCAACTCACATAAGGTTGACACTCCATAGTGGCACTTCTAGCGGGCCGTCGTTTCGGCACGACCAAAGTGTTCAGGTTGACGGGACACTGCGGCCTGGTCGCGTTCAGTTCGTGCAGCATCCTATCGAGCTCCTCTCGCGTCAGCGACGACGCAAGGCCGTCGGCCGTTCGAAACAGAAGTGTCGCGCCGCAAAGGTCGATCAACGTACCATCCTGCGCGCACATAATGTTAGGCATCTCGACGGTTTGTTTTGTGTTGTGTTACTGCTGAGAATCATTCATTACGAATTTGATAATATTTTGAATAACATGATGGTATTATTGAAAAGAAAGCGCTTCAGCAGTCAGTTAGTGCTATAACTGAAACATTACTGATACAATCTGTTTCTGTATCATAATTGGCTGACTGGTTTTAGTGGCCACTTGATATTCATGCATTGCTGTGGAGGCGGAGTCACGCGTGCACAGAATGTATGCATCACGTGATCACCAACCAATCAGGTGATTGCATATGATTCAGAAATGGACTGCACACGAATTTGATGTAGGAAAACCTCAAATTAGATTTCCACGCTTTCCTGCTGAAAAAGCGCCGCTTGCGGAAACCGATTGATTTGAGTCCAGACCCCAAATCAGTACCAAAGCATGAGGCTGCGCCTCTTGGCTGCGGTAAAATTAGCCACAAAAAAATCCAGTCTGTGGTTGGTACCCCTAACCGATTAGCATCCGGTGCACCCCCCCCCCCCTTTCCTCACCTCGGCAGGCGACCGGGGATGCCCCCTGACAAAAAACTGTTGGTACTGTTGTTGTTGCACGTTATATGCCGCACCAAATATGTGCCAGTGTGTTTGCGCGGTTGTTTGCGACCGCGCGCAACATTGGAGAGAAATCAGGAGTGTCCAGTCTTCCGACCAGGACTTTTACCGTACCGTTAATTCGTTGGTCGCGTCTCGTACCAGATCTCCTCTGCGCGACGACGACCTCGTCTCTCTGAGAGTATAAATGTCGCCGTCCACACTGACCTGAAAGCAAACGGTCGTTCAAAGTGGGCTGGGGTCACTTGTAAACATGAACGAATGTCATGCGGAATATCGTTTTGGTGAAAAACATTATGAAAGAAAATCCTGTGTGAAAAAATCCGAAAACTTCACGCTGATAAAACGTCTGACCGCGAAAAATTGTTCGAAATGGATGTGCATCAAAATCAACAGCACATCGGATAACGGCGTTCATTAAGCAGCATTTAGTGACGCGGAACTGCTTCATGAATGCGCCTTATGAAGACTCCGCTTTTGAAAAAAAAGTTTTGGTAACTAGAAAAACATTTTTTTCTCGAATCGTTGTTCTCTCATCATCGAATCGAGTGTGAAAACGAAATTTGGGCGGTTCTGTTTCAGGGTCAGGGGGTAATGTTTCAGGGATGGTCTAAATAGTTCGCTGGAAGAGTAATTGTCAATTTACTGCAGGAAGAATAAAAATAAGAAGAAACACGAAAAACCCAATTCAAGATCCATCCAATCAGCGAGCCAGAAAGAAACCCGATCTTTTCGTATCTTACTTCGTGCCATTCATACATCAGCGGGGCTCGGGACGGCGGCGTAGCATCGCCAACGCTGTGATCATTCTGAAAGAAAAATATATATATTTTCGCAATAAATGACAAAAACAATGACGCAAAAAAACACGAAAAAGAAATAAATTTGGAATGTCTGTTTGAATGTAATGTCTGTTTGAACCTGTCACATGAACAGTGTACACTACTCTGAACAACACTGAACCAACGCAATTAGGCAAGTATTATCAATTTTTGAGATCCTGCGACTGAATGCGTGTGCAGACGTGGTTTCAATCTTCATGTCGCGTTCGCAATCAAACAGCCCACTTAAGACCCGTTTATACCTGACGTATATCTGCGACGTACGTCTGCATACGTCAGTTATAAACGGGCCTTAACTAAGTTTTCAGTGCTTCTCAATTTTCTGAAAAGAATCCAAAGTTTGTCAACTTTTAAGAACTTCATTGCTTTCTTCCAATATCCACCTCATTCATTGCGCCGTCCTCGTCGTCGACACCAACTGGCGGCGGCTTCAAGATCAGCACGCCATTCGTGGTCAGCCCATCGTACTCGCCATTGCGTTTTTTCCATTTTGTCGCTTTCTCCTGAATTTCAGGGGTAAAGTTTGGAAACACGGCGACAAAAACACAGATGGAACTGTTTATAGGGACGTTTGGTGACGTACGTCCAAGGCACATCTTTTTCTGCTCATGAGTCATGACGTGACGTGCCGTATATGGCACACGTCAAAAAAATGACTAAACAGGCAATGCTTTTTCTCTTATTGCCGCAGCATTACAAATTTTGTTATGCATAAAACGAACTGCAAACAGCACACAGTCAGCTGATTGGCTGGCTGCTCCTGAATTGGGCTCGCTGATTGGTCCTAAATTCGAACCAGTTTTATACTGCGCAACCAATGCTAGAGTCGAATGTTCTAATGCACTACACATAGCACACAATTTTGTCAGTTAGACAAACAAAATGCATTCCAAAAAAACCGAAACACCAAAAAAACTCCGCACCCCGAGGAAAATATTCCTGCTACCATCGAAACCAGCGGCGTACACACGACAGCGGCATCGGTCGGCTGATGTTTCATCCGAAGCACTTGTTCTGTCCGCCAGGATGCGACACGCGTATCGACTGATAGTGGAGCTGAATGGGGCGGCGCGTGGCGGCGGCGAAAGTGCGCTGGGCTTCGTTTTGCTCGGTGTGACCTGGGCGAACGAAACCGGTTGTATTATTGAAGTCCCAGTCTGAAAACCGGACACTAAAAACACCTATCCAGTCAAGCATTTTTTGGTTCAGTTGAGTTCGAAAGTTATCAGAAAAAAACCAAATCAAAGAAGATGAATAAAAAGCTACAAAATTTCGATTAGCATAAAAACAGCCGCGCACTTTCGACTTTTTCTTTTCTTTCGCCGGACTCGGACTAGGACCGGCGGGCGCTGCAGCCGGCGCATGACCGGGACCGGGACCTGCAGCCGCATGCCCGGTCGCCAGCCACGTGTCGACGACCGTGAAATCAATCTGCGGCTCTGACGAACGACCGATCTGAAACAACAACAACAACAAAAATAAAAGAATTTTCAAGTTGAAGTTCGTTGTGCGACATGAAACGTTTCCTGTATCCTGATTTGAGTTGTATTTCGGTTTTGCGTGAAACTACAAAGCGAAACCGGAGCTGGAGCCGATCCCTGATGTTTCATCCCTTTTACAAAATTCAATCAAAGCTGACAATGTCAGCACTTTCGCGTTGTTAAGGCTTCGCATAGGATTAGAATTAGAACCCACAATGATTTTATTTTAGGAAAACCTACAACGACTTCATTGAACGCGAACTAAAATAAGCAAAACAAACCTTCAGCCTAGTCTTGGTTAAGCATGGTTTTGTTAAGCCGGTCGGTTTAGCAATGTAGGCAAATGGACGTTTCTACCCCTTTCATTACAAAATCACAGCAACAGTGAACATTAAGTAATCCGACCGAAACATTACCACGCAGTTTGAAAAAACCTCTGTATTGCGCTTTTTTTGTTTTTTATCGACGAATTCAATGATTTGCGGAAATTTCACGGATTCGCTTGCGTTTTGTTCATTGAATGCGCTCATTGGTCAGAAACAGGAGGGTCTACGAAAGTAGGATAAGGTCATAGTCTGAGGCCACTACACTGTGCCGTTGTCACGCTCACGCACAAACACAAACACACACAGGCACACTGTCACACACAAACACACAGGCACGCACGCTGCTGTGATA
>JASANC010002542.1:0-69020 GCA_030248135.1 Theristus sp. LFF4_11 | reverse complement strand
CATCCGAGCTGCTGTTGAAAAAACCCACGATGCACAGAAAACAGCGCAGCATAAATCATCTTTTTTGACGTGTAAATTTTTTGAAAATTAGAAAAATTGAATGTCGTAAGCGCGAAAACCAAAATTTTCCAGTATATACCCAATGAAATGGGGTTTGTTTTACTGCATTTTGCAGTGTTCCTTGAGTTAAAACACTTTTGAAGTTTGCTTTTGAATTGAAATTTTTGCTTCTGTTTTGCCTGTGTTGTGAAATTTCTATTGTTTTACTGGTGTTGAACCGAAAATCTTCACTGTTATAAAATGTCGGTGAAACGAAATGTTTACCACAACCTTGGTTCAAACCGCCAGAAACCATTAGTTTCAATAACACCTCTCTCTCCTGAACATCCTAATGGGCCAGCTGAAGGCTTTCTGGGCAGATCTGTCAGTGCTATGACTGACACTCGGTGCCTGTTCTGTTGTTCACATTTTTTGTTTCCCTGCGTTCATTTCATTTTCGCTCCTTTATATGGTTTAATCTCAAACTCATCTCACACGCAGGCGTTTTGGTTTATGGCGCTTACTACAAAGCACCGACCGCTCCAACAGGGGGAATCGGCGTCAAAAAATTGGAATGTTTGGGGAACCCGTAATTACTAGACTGTGAGAGTTCTGATCGACAGAGAAAAAGCATTCCTTTTGTTTGGGTTGAGAAAAAATTGGCAGAAGTGTCAACTTTTGGATAGCTAGTGGGAAGTTTCCTCAAGGTTCATGATCCACGTACTTTGCGGAAGACGAAGAATTTTCTAAGACCAAGACCAAAACCATTACGACGCCGATGCCCATGTTGACAGCCGCTTTGGTATTTTCCAAATGTATAGCGCTCATTTTGACATGCGCGAACCACACACGCACCACCACTTACGTCAAAACAATAAGTCGGCTGCTGTAGATAATGAGAGCTGGTGTGCTTGCCCCTTGTCGTGTTAGCTTCGTCTCGTTATAACGGGACATCGGTGACATTCCGGTAGCGGGGGAAATACAGCGCAAAGGGGTTTTTGATGCGGTTTCCCGTTCCGTTGTTTGTGTCTGCGACCCCCGAAAGGATCCGTTCGATATGTTTTACAATGAACTCACGGCAGTTTCATGGGAATTTCCTGAAATGTCCCCGTAAAAAAATTTTCTGGCAGGAGACAAAAATTTTACAGGGCAAATCCTCACCCGAAAATTTTCCTGAGAATCCCATGCAAATGGGTCTCTGCGTTTTGTTGCGCAGTGAGAATCTGAAGCTGCCAACCGATACATAATTGCTTTCATCTTCTTCAAAATATGCCCGCTAGGAAGGTTCGCGTCATTAAAATGAATGCACGTGATGTTCCATGTGTCTATAGCATCTCATTTTGACGATAAAGAAGGTGCCAGACCGGAAAACTGCTTATTGCAATTGCGTTTTCAAAATTAAGGCCATTATCGTGTTTACCGGAAACAGCTGATTTCTTGGACTGTTCATTCATTATACTGCGACTTTAATGGGGTTCTCTATTATACGAGAAAAGAAACTCAACAAACTTTCAGTTGCCAGTGGTTACTTAACAATTTGTTGAGTTTTGTTTTTTATCGGCGGTTTCTATATTGCATTCACTTTGCTAAGCTATCTTCTCATCTTTTTTTGTCAAACTCACGCCAATTCTAGTTTTCTTTTTTGTTAAGTTTGTTCAATTTTTGTTTTATTGAACGTGGGCGAAGTTTTGCTCTGCCACATGAACTTCTCTCTACACAGACCAAGATACAGCAAGTGACGACAATATGTGACAAAAATATTTAAAAAAATTGTGAATAACACAAAATAAAAATTAACAAAACATGTCGACCATCAGCGGCGGCCACCAAGAACTGCTCTCAGACGGCGCGTCCGTCTCGTTAAGCGTCGACACGGTATCCGGACCGTACCGTAGCTATAGCGGCCGTCGTTTCACGGTGTTCGGTCTTGCACTCGGTGTCACCGGTCTGATCTCGGTCTTTATCGGTTCAATCGCGAGTCTGCTGGAGGCCGAGAAGACCTACCACATGCACAACTTCGTCAACACGCACTGGGTGACGACCGTGTTTTTATTCGCCGGTCTCTCCGCGTTTCTCCACGAGCGCTATCGACTCGACTTTCTGCTCTACTTGACCGTGTCGTTCTGTCTGGTGTCGCTGCCTATTGGTCTCGGCGCCTTTCTGTCGGATGTCACGAACCTGTGGCTGGTCACCGATGGCGACTGGCCGGTGAAGAACAAGGACGCCCGGCAGTGGCAGTATTTGAGTCAGGTTCGTGGAGGCTCATGATGATCACGCAACAACGGTTTGCGGTGGTGTAATTGCCGTTTTGATGTCGTTGAGAAAATTGTGCGATATCAAAAAGGTCTAACTGGCCCGTAAACTTGCTCCAAACGAGCTCGGGGCTGCGAAAGTAGTCATGGTACAAAAACAATGGTGCGGTGTACCACGACTAGGCCGTGGATCAGTGGCTTTAGCGTGACACACCATGTCTCTTCTGAGGGCATCTGTTGGCTCACGCACGAGTCCGCTTGCCGGTCACGTGTCCTGGGGGGTGGGGGTGGCGCAGATGTTCCGTATGCTTTTCGTCGTTGTCTCGGACGTTATTTCCAGTGCGCCACGCTTTATTCTGTAAACAAAACATCAAAATCGCAACCGTCTTCCATTTCTATCACCCCTATTATTTCTAATTTCAGACGCAGATGATCTGCATGATCGTGTACAGCGCCGTCGACATGGTCAACAGTCTCGTCGCGACCGGCCTCGCATTTCTGCTGATGCTCGAGATCCGACGTGTCGCCGCCGAGCAGCGGCGTGTTTCAGAGCAACAGCTAAAGTCGCGCTTTCTGATGCTTTGCGGCTGCTGTCTGTGCGCTGTCAGTTTCGCGCGAATCGTGCTGTGGGCGATCGAGATGCTCTGGGTGCGACAACTGGGCGACCGATATCGTTTCCTGTTCATGCACTATACGATCGACGAACCGGTGTGGCTGTGCGTCGCGGCGATGGCAGGTCGGTCAGGGCGACTTTTGGGAAACGTTCCGAGTCTGAAATTTCTATTTACAGTCGAACCCGAATCTATAGGAAATTAGCTGATTGGTTGGCGATCCCGTGCAGCATGCTTTCTGTGCGCAGGCATTGCTGCTGTGTGGGCTCCCTACTGGACGGCGTTCTGTACGCTTTTCTGGGTTATCCCTAGCTAAAAAACGTCGTCTAAAACCCCCAACAACAACAAAACGTCCATCACTTGCAGGCCTCCTGAACGCACTGGTCGGCCTACGCGGCAGCCGCCTCCTGATGGTCTGTGCAGTCGCGTTCACGTCGCTCGGCGTCTATCCGGCCTTTCTCTATCTCTGGCTCGACTACCGATGGTATTCAAGCGTGAAAATGACCGAACTAACGGTGCATATGCCGAAGCAGAACGGTGTTTTGTTGATCAACATCTGGATCGGAATACTGCACATCGCGGTGATCGGCAGCACCGTTATCGAACAGGTCGGTTGCACGAACACTGAAAACCATTTTTCTGACTTACTGAGAACGTCTGCCGAGCATTCTTACTGAACGAATTTGTTCAGCTTCGCAAACGCCGCATTTCTTCCGCTTCCAGCGGCACAGCTCTGCCAGTTGGAAGCAAATTTGTTGAGGAACATATGTTCAAGTTCAGTACAGTAACATACTCAGTGCGTGGAGCTCAGCTACTGCATTTGCATCATTGCATGTCGGTTGTTTTGTATTTCACTGATCTCTCACGCTCGCAGTCAACAGTTCAACCATATCGACAGAAAGGTTGCCCGTATTGCAGGTGCGCATTCTATCCACCGGCACATTGCAACATTCTCTGAACGGACGTCGCCTCCAAGTGGACGCTCAGCTACGCCGCGCACTGGTCACCAGCAGCCTGCTGTTGCTCCTCGCAGCGAGCGCATTCCTCTTCAGCGACATCGTGAATCTGCTCAGTCAGACGTTCTTTCGCGTCTTCTATCCAACCGAACAGAAACTGCCGCTGCAGCTGTATGCCGCCGGTCTGTTGTGCCTGGTGACGTTGAAGCAGCGCGTGGGCCTGTATTTTCTGCCGGTCACTTTCGTCGTGTTGATCGCGACGATGCACACAACCGTGTTCCACGTCGCCTCCTACATGTATCTCGCGTATCACAAGTATTTCCACGAGAATCTGTGCGAGCTGTTCTATTTCGGAGCGTCCGGATGCAATCGGAAACTGTCCGCTGTTGGCGTCGTGTCGCACTTCTTCGAGGCCGCAATGGCCGTGTGCGTCTGTGCGCTGTGCACGTACGTGCTGACGGTGGTGACGCGACTGTTGAAGTTGCACCCGATCAAGACCGGTGCACTCGCGATGCACGAGCTGAAGCGCAAGCAACGCTGCGAGACTGCCATTGCGGTCGGCTGCGGGGCGGGCTGCTTTCTCAGGGTGGACTTTCAGATCGTTTGAACGGGTTTCAGTTTCGAAATGCCGTTCGGTTTCGGTGCACATGTACATTTGTATTTTGGTTTTTTATTCTCCATTCCTCAACGGGTTGAACTTTCTGCTGATTTTTGCTGATTGTCAGTGAGTTCACTGCCACTGCAATGGGTGGGACTCATTTGAACAACCAGTAGACAACCCGCAGAGGGCAGTTATGCAAGCGCAAGGCCCAAAACAGACTGGACTGTTCTGAGACTTGTTCTGACAATACTATTTGTTTGCTTCGTGTTGGTTTCCAGGTTTCATATCAACGAATTACGCTTTTTTCAGCTGATCGGCGGCGTCCAGGTGACCGCGGGGGTGATCGTTTTATTCCTGTCCGCCAACCTCCGTAACACCGGCATGCACCCCGTCTCACATCCCCTGCTGATCATTCACAGTGTCATCTATCGAAGCTGTCTCTCGTTGGGTCTGATTCTGTACCCGTTGGTGCAGATTCTATTCGCGCGACAACTGCTGTTCTACCCGTTGCGCAATCTCGCCATCTGCGCCATCAGTCTGTTCCGGTGAGCCTCTCGGCCGGAGTTATGCCACATCGAAACTGCATAGTTGGCCGGGTCACTTAGTCTGCTTTGAATTGCCACACAAGCATTGAAACTGGTTTCCTTTCTACGTCTGCAAACGCATTTCAGTCGCAAAACCTGAAAAACGTTCATGCTACTTCTCCGCGCAACGCCATCATCGTCATTCACTCAGATTCGTCGATATCATCACACAGTTGGACTACCGCAACATCGGCCAGGACGCCGGCGTCGCGTGGGCGGCATTCAGCGCGGTCGAGGTGTTGTCGCTCGGGGCGCACTACGCCACGCTGTGCCTGTGCGCGGCGCTCTTGCACATCGGCTGCCAGCGGGCGCCGCGCTTTGACTTTGTCGATCTGCGCGATCGCGTCGCGTACTCGGATGCGGCGGATGTGGCGACGTCGCCGGAATCGGCCATCGAGAATGGACGGAATCGGAGTCATAATGCGGACAATGGTCACATTTTGAACGTGGAATATCAGACGAGCTCAACCACGGTGGCAGACGCTGTCAGCGAGCAGCTGGCGGCTGTCATCACGAATAGCGGGGATAACAATATAGTTGAACGAAACAACGGGTATTTGGTGTTGAATGATAGTTGATAGTGCTAGTTGATACCATTCGGTATATGTGTATTATTGGTGGTTTGTTGGCATTTGTCAAACGGAATGATGTCTCGCGAACCGCCGCTGTCAAAAACGCGTTTTTGCAATTGTCAGGGTTTTTGTCTGCTGAAAAATGGGACCCGCGGATACTTGAAAAAGGAAGACCTTCTCAAGGTTATCATTCCATTTGACAGGTTCAAATGAATCGACCTTGTGATAGTTGTTTATTTTGCGTTTTCTTTGTGATAAGTTCGTTTCTATCGTCGATTTTGTTGGGCAATAGAAATTGTATCAAATTTCAATGATGTCACGGGTACACAATGATGCATGTCGTCGTATACCCGTTAACCTCCGCAACATAGCTCCTGAAAATCATTTGAACACCGGACAAAAATAAGCATGCAAAATGTTAAAAACAGTTCATTATGCAAACCGAACACTCTTTTAGATCACGATTGAGCAAACGAAAACGAAAGGATGTAATTGATAAAGAAACAATTGTTTTGAAACAAATGTGAAAAACTGTGAGAGAGAAGCTTATAAATGCGTTCTTTTTGTTCCGAACTACGTTCTCATGGCACAAAAATGTAGTTCCCCCATTTGAGTGTGCGTTTCAGAAAAAACGTTACAGACATTATTGGAGCGCTAAATTTTCTTGCTTCAGTTGAAAAGCTGAAATTCACATGTTTCAGCGACTTTGTGGCACGAACAGCAAGCGGCGGTTTACTCCGGATAAAAGTCTGAACTTCAACTTGACATTTCGAGATGACCGAACAGTTTTTTTTTCTGATTATTAGTATTCAGGGCAATGACTAGTTTTCATCGGTTGCTTGAAACGAAATGTAGCCAGTATATGTACTTTTGGTCATGATTTCACATTGAACCAGTTTCCGGTGTGTGTTAGTTTTGTTTTGAACCTTTTTTTGTTGGCTTTCGTATCATTATATGCCTTTTCGCCTTTTCTGCGGCAGACTTTTCAAAAAAAGTACCAAACCAGACGATGGAAGTAGTTTATAAAAATCGGTAGCCTGTCTGTATCCTTGTCCTGTCCCTTTCTGAAACAAAACAATAATGCAAGATCATACATTCACTTTTGCCACTGAAGCGACAGTCTTATACTTGGTGCCAAACTGATTGCAATCACATCACATGGCCACACGGGAGTCTGCGATTATTTTACGTTGCAGTGGAGTTTCGAAATTTATGACCTGCATTAATAACAGTGCACTGAGTCTGAAGGCACGCGGTTGATATTTTGAGGGATGAAACACTGAAAAGCTGCCTCGAGATACGGCGACAAGCGTTGCATCGCAGAACACTCGCACTGTTACTGGCGGCTTTGCTCGTTTTTTTTCTTCTTGAACTTTATTCGGGAATCTCTGAAATGCTTGGACGCACGCTAAATAAAAATGGCCGACGTGCATATGCATAGTGTCCATTTCGGTTCGATTCAAAATCCCAAACAAATTTTCGGTACGGTTTGCCAAAATGCACATGGTACGGTTCGGTAACGGATGCGGCTATACTGGTGTCCGTTGTCCTGTCCGTATGAATGTCCTGTCTGTCGGGGTGTTCTCTGACTGCTGAGAGTCCGCCACGGTGTCCTGTGACGCGTAGCTGATATTAACAGTTAGTAGCAAAACCACCGCAGTGGACACGGGCGCCGGACACCCAGTTCGGACATTTTTAATTGGCCGCGCTGGAATTCCTTGCGTGATCCCGTTCGTTGTTCATCCTCTTTGAACCCTTATCACAGAATGATCCCCGGCGTCATTTTTAGCGGCGCGCGATTTCCAAATAATCCCCCAAAATAATCCCCCATGGGGATTATTGAAACCTGTTTAAACACATACCCAGCGAATTCAGTGGTGGTTGCAGTCTACAAAGGCTATTTTTTCTCTTGAAATTGACATACAATGTAGGTATGTACGTGAGCCGACAACAACAACACGCATAGGTATTACCGCTTTCCAAAGTTTTTCAGCCTGAACAAATGAACGAATTTCTTTTTGCAGTGAAAAGTCAACTGATGACACCGAAATTTCAATTATTTTCCGCTTTCTCCTTCATTCATTTCGGGGATAACTGCAAAACCGCATGATGAAAAACAAACAAAACCCGCTCATATGTGCGTACATTGCACATACAGGCGCCCACCCCGGTTGTCACAAGTGCACAGCTATGAACATTAATTTCACCCATATACCATTCGCTGGGCACCGAACAAAATGAATGGAAACGGACGACAATGTAGCGTTGTTGTTATTCAATTTCACAAAAATAGCGTTTCTGTGTGTGTTTCGTTCAATTTTTAGTTAGACTTTTTTATCTCATTTGAAAAATGAGCAAAATTGCAAGGGCGTGATGCGTGTTTGTGCGTTCATGAGAGCTTGGTGAAAGTCATTTGCGCAGCAAGTCGAATCACAAAAATCCAAAAGTTGTTTTTAAAACCAACAGATGTAGCCCGAATTTGCTTGAACACTCTTCCGCTGCTTATTATATTGGCTGCTCATTCGGGCTGGGGCGGTGATAATTTGGGCTGTTTAATGAATGGTTTAAATTTCTAAACACAAATTTTTCAATATACAGTATTTTTCTGTGCCCCCTGTGTAGAAGTTCGACGACTGATGTGAAAGTAACCCCTTGAAACTATAATCGGTGTTTTTTCTTGTTCTAGCAAAGGACACAAAATGCACCATTTTCAACTGTGTGGCACGATTTTTGTCGGTCGGTTTTCAATAGATGGAGTTTTTTTTCTGTCTGCGCCATTTTGTTTCGTCACACACATTTTTTCAGCATCAAGCTTGTTTCGTAGCGCATGTTCTAGCGGTTCTTTTTTCATATTGTTCGCATTTTTGTTGCCGTTTTCTCATTCAGCTTCTGTTGCACATGTTGAGCACAGCCAAAATGCCAGAATTCTGTAAGTTTCACAGAGTACGGTAAAACCGTTTTCGGTCTCAACACGATCATACCATCGTAAGCAATGCTTCCGTCACTGGAGAGAACGGGGCCACTAATTTGGCTACCAAAGTGGCGCTAGATTCTCGCTCCGTGTTATATGAGCGCTGAAAAGGCGTTTAACACTGTAGTATGGTCACTTTACAACGCATGCTAGTGCTACATGTAACACGCGTGGTCAATTTGGTAGCAAATTTTGCAGCAAATTTTTAGTAGCCACGTTTTCTTGGTGAAGGTAGCGTAATACGACCGTACTCCGTACATGGGATGCTTCTTTCATTCAAACCGCCTTTTCTTGAAACACGCGTTTCTATCGCTACTTTTTGACCAACTTTTTTTGCGCGACACTTTGATGCATTGCTTATTGCCTTTTTTTAAATGATCCATTCGTGTAACGGCACAAACCGAAGCACAAGTGCACTTGCAGAAGTAGTGGTCTGGAATTGCTGTCGAAATTCATTCAAGAAGCTGAAGCTCCAGTCGCAAGAAAAAAATTTTGAATCAGTTTTTTTTCATGAAAGTCTTCTTGAAACAGTGTGCGATTTTCGAAACGGCAAATCTGAATCATAAGTTCTGTGCAGCTAACGCAGTCAGCAGAAAAGCTGCTATATTATCACAAAAATTCCGTAGCTTCATCGTCATAGTTACATGAACGATGTACAATAACGCTTTTTTCTTCGAACGAACAGCAGTTTTCAAGACTCAAGCTGTCATATCAGTGCTATACGGCGCTAATATCCTTTTGCGCGAGCGCGTACCGCAAAATTGCCCATTCAGCAGAACGTCGAAATTGCCATGTGTACAAGTAAAAAACAGTCACTATATATGAACCGTTTTTTCGTGCGTTGTATCCGTTTTTTTGTGTTTTTATACAGATGGTTTTGTTCTGTAGTTGTTCACTTCTTTTGATAGAGCCGATCAATGAGCAAAATTAAGTGAATTTCTTCTGAGTCTCTGACTCATATATCTGGACTAATTGGAGTGGGAAACTATGAAAAGTACTATTTGTTTAGTATGGGGAAAAGGTGTTTTTATTTTCTAAGCTTCTAAACCTCTGAGCTTTCAAACTGGTACATATGCAACCAAAATCCAGTCAAGACAAAGTGAACACATGTTCGAATTCGAATCGAAGTAAAAGAAGCAGTCACTTTTTTAAGACTTATCTTACTTTTTTTACCGTTCCGATTTTGTACCGTGTTTCTGTGAAAAATGCCTTTTCTTTGATACGTTCTGCCTATGAGTTGTCACAAAACATTAGCCTCAGTTCCATAATGACCGTTTGTAGATGGAATGCTGTGCCCGAAGTTTGTTTAGCCATAGATATGATAACAAGCCGATTTGGTCTTGCGCTTTTTTTTCCGCTGGCTGTACAGCGAGTCCAAAATTGTTCAAAGCAAAAGTTTACCATGTTTTGTTCGTCGAAAACGTCGTGCATCGTGCACGCTAAAATATTGTTCGAGAAATTCAACAAAGCCTGCGCTCTGAAGCGCCATTCACCCGAATTGAAACTTTTTTAAAACCTCTACTCACTCAAATTGAGTGCACCCTGTAACTGTACATTGTACGTGTGCACGTTTCGACGACAACACACGTCATTTGTGCTATACTGGTATGCAAGTATAAATGCTACATGGGCATATAAGCACTTTTCATAAATTAAAAAGCCTTCAGACTGAACCTGAACCGCACACGTCAGCGTGAAGGTGCATGTTTACAAGTCATGTATACAATGTACATTGTATGTCTAATCTGTGACGCATTGCATTGCATTTTCACTCCTTAAAACTAAAAAAACCGCAGCAGTATATTGATTGACAGCAGAGAATCATGTCAAATTTTTGATAAATCCATTTTTGAGTAACTGCAAAACAACTATTTTTTGAATGTATCAGGTTAGCTACGAATTACAAAGATATAACAGTCGAACTCTAAATTATAGACAGTCAACTGATTGGTTTGTGATCACGTAATGCATGGTTTATGCGCAGGACATACTCCGCCCCTCTCCCCACAGCATGCATCACGCGATCACCACCAACCAATCACCTGATTGCCCATAATTTAGAGTTCAACTGTATGTGGAAAATGATCAGTTGACTTGTATCGTTTTAGTTCAGTTTCAGTCAAGTTTAATTCAGCATAGTTTTGCGTGCAGGGTAAGATTGCGTCAAGACTTCAAGAGCCAAGAGTCAATATGTATAACTGTAGCTTCAGTTCAAATGAACGAAAACCTTCGAAAACGGAATAGTCTGTGCGGCTAATGCTGCAAAGCTGTCAACGACACGCAGATGTCGTCCCTGAGAACAGGCTGTGTACAGGGTGATTCAGAAATTGTGGCATTTATCTGATACCATTGTGGATGTGGTGGGAACGTCAAAATGGTGCCTCCGTGCAGGCTTGATGACTGAGTGAGTGCGTACGTCAGTGCATACAGAACGTGCGTGCTTGCGTGCTTGCGTGCTTGCGTACGTGCGTACGTGCGTGCGTCAGTGCATACAGAACGTGCGTGCGTGCGTGCTTGCGTGCTTGCGTACGGGACGGGTCAGCATACAGAACGTGCGTGCCGTGCTTGCGACGTGCGTTCGTGCGTGCGTCAGTGCATACAGACCGTGCGTGCTTGCGTGCTTGCGTGCTTGCGTGCTTGCGTACGTGCGTACGTGCGTGCTTGCGTGCTTGCGTGCTTGCGTGCTTGCGTACGTGCGTACGTGCGTGCGTCAGTGCATACAGAACGTGCGTGCTTGCGTGCTTGCGTGCTTGCGTACGTGCGTACGTGCGTGCGTCAGTGCATACAGAACGTGCGTGCTTGCGTGCTTGCGTGCTTGCGTCCGTCCGTGCGTCAGTGCAACAGAACGTGCGTGCTTGCGTGCTTGCGTGCTTGCGTTCGTGCGTACGTGCGTTCGTCCGTGCCTCATTCCATAGAGACCGTGCGTGCTTGCGTGCTTGCGTACGTGCGTACGTGCGTGCGTCAGTGCATACAGAACGTGCGTGCTTGCGTGCTTGCGTGCTTGCGTACGTGCGTACGTGCGTGCGTCAGTGCATACAGAACGTGCGTGCTTGCGTGCTTGCGTGCTTGCGTACGTGCGTACGTGCGTGCGTCAGTGCGTGCGTCCCTTCGTCCATGCACGTGCGTACATACGTGCGCGTGCGTACGTACTGTATGCGAGCGTGAGTGCACGCGGGCACTTTTTGCAATTTCTTTCTTGCATTTTGCATGCGTGCTGTTTTTGTGTTGCTGCAAAATTTTGGTAGCCCCCTGTACGTTCATGTAATCCATATACTGCGTATTTATATACACGTATGTACAATGTATATAGAGCGTATGTAAGTTTTGCCACCGAAATCCATCATATCACACCCACATATAAACTTTCCTACATCATAACATGCCAGCCATATTTCAGGTACGCATTTATTCCTGCCGCTCAAATGGCTCCCCAGACGAACATAACGCTACAAAAGTTCCCATACGTTTATATGATACAAAGGTGGCATACAGACTGACTGGCGACATTTTTCAAACTCCTTTTCAAGTTGTTTTCATAGAGATTGAATTCACCCTTTTTTGACCCCCAGAACAATTGCTAAGATATTGTAATTGCATAAAACCTTTGACATCGCTCTCCAGGTTTTTATGTTCAAGACTTTATTTAGGCAGGTTGGGTCCAGGGGTAACCCCCCCCCAAAAAAAACTCGTTTCCTCAAAAATGTCAATGCGATCAGTTGACGTTCATTCAAATGCAACAAGTGCTTGGCTGTATTACACGAAGAGTTTTTGAATTGTGAAATGATGCCCAGATATACATGCACTCTGTCGATACGGCATGTTCTTCTGAATTCGTATTCTTTCCGTTACGAAAACATGTACCTAGTTGTGAAATCGCTTTCCAAATATATCGTAGGTATTCATGCAATATTTGTCCACACGCGGCATCTTTGAAAGCACACAATTTGTCATAAAAACGGTCTCACACACATTTTTATTTGGATTTTGTCACGTAATAGGTATGTGTTTGTAGGTGCAGCACGCAATAACTTTCTGAATAATCAAACGATGATGACAGTATGAAAGTTGCATGTACAATATGTATGTATCTATTTTTCGACTGCTTGATTTTAAGCATGCATTACTTTTTTTCTACACAGATCACAGACTACCTACATGTGGCTTGGCCGATTAAAAAAAAAATTAAAAACACGGCAGCTTTTTTCAGGGTTCAAGGAGTGCACGAAATGTGAATGAAAGAAAAAAGTCGTTCAGATAAAAGACGTTCAGAAATACCCAATTATGTGTGTCAATTTGACGTGTTTTTTTAAACTGAACGAGTGTTTTTTCGTGCTATTCTGTTCGTTCTTTGTCCATTGCATACATGAGTGGCAAATTTCTTGGCTTTTGAGAAATGCAACTCCTAGTGTGCGACTAATCTCGCCTTGATTGAGAAAACAAGGACTGCTTTAGGATTCCACACGGTGCATGCACGTATTCATATGCATATGTACATATACACTTGCAAGGAAGTTATGTATTTAAATCTATTATGTCATCGTTTTGTTATGTACAACTTTGGCATCACATACATGTATGAGATGACGTCTGATTACTGAATGTACATGTATTGTGTTGGTAAAAACATTCACCTGTGGTCAGTTTTATAAACTTCAGTAGTGTCTGAAAAGTAAGGAGTTTTACTTCAAGGTGTTCCAAAAGTTGGACCTCAACAAATTCTGAACACAATTAACGGAGTTGAACCGGCAGTATGAAATAAATCGGTAATGTTGTTGTTGTTGTTCGTGGGTTTTAGACGATGTTTTCAGCCAGGGCTAATCCAGAGAAGCGCACAGAACGCCATTGAAGTGCCCATCGAGTTTTCTTTGTCATTAAGTGTCTATACATCATCCCTCGGCGGGGCTCGATCCCCCGAACGCACAGACAGTAGTCTAACGCGCTACCACGAGGCCACGAGGGTGACCTGCCAGAAATGAAGCCTCAAGTAAGTCAGAAATAAACCTTTTAGATTCAATCATTCAACAGGAATTTGTTATGTCATTTTTGAAACGCCCTGGAGTGAAATTTCTCCTTACTTTCATTAAAACTGACCACTGTAGGTATAGCGTACATGTTACAGTAAATGGTTGTTAAACAAGCTTGTATAAGTGAACTCCCCTGAAAACAACGCCCATATGACTTTTCCTCAGTCTAGAAAAACTTTTGTTGCGTCATTAACTCACTTTTTGTTTTCGTGCTATCGTCATACGTGCGTAAAAGCCGTTTAAACTAATCGGCTTTGCATCCGCTGTGAATTCGCACCGCTGTAAGTGAAAGCCTTAATTGAAGACGAAACAAATAGTCAAGAGGATTACCTGATCAAAAAAAGTTCAAAGGAGTCAAAAATGTACAATGTTTATAAACTTTTTGGTTTTACGGTAACTTCGGATCACAGACTCTAAATATCAGAAATGTGCTTTAAGAACAGCAAAAGCTCGTGGCAGTATCCCTCCTTTGGCGCATTATATTTTCTTGAAACCATGTTCTGCATTTTAGCGCTAATCAAGACCCTCAACGGTCTGTTCGTGTACATCCATTTTTGCCCCTCACCACTATGCATGTAGCTTTCCGAAAAGAAAAGCTTTCAGGCGCAACAGGCAAAATAGAGAAAACCACAAAAAACGCCAGAACGTGGGCCTCTCTTGATCAACGGTATCTTTACAGGGTGGGTCTCGACACTATCCCGTCTGAAATCAAATCCGTGTACGTTGTCGCACCTATTGCGCCACAAAGAGAAACAATTTTTTTCTGTTTTTTTGCTTCAAAAACTGTTCCTTACATGCTGTAGTGGATGTGGTGTTATGGATATGGTAGAAGATACATAGGTAAGCTGTATTCAATCCTGCCGAATGCACACGAGCAAAAGGTGGTGAATTCCACAGCAGATTTTTTGTGCAGTTTTCAGAGACTGTGCAAATCTTACATGGAAGGAGTGGACACTGTTAAGCCAAAAGGAAAAACAGAACACACAGACAGGCGGACGACGCACGAGCACACCGGTTGCTTCTCATAGATACATGTTCATGGTACATGCAGATGTATGTGAGCGTGCTGTATGCAAGTACATGTACCTAGCAAGGTAAACGCGCGCCGGTTGCTTATGTTTAAAAGCGAAGCAGAACCTTTGCGCTCGTATTATAGCAAGTGGAGAGAGAAAGTGAGACGAAACATACAGTATATGACGCTACATGCGGACACTGCTAATGCGCTGTGCCGCTAAGAGACGCGGTATACACCCTCATGGCCCTGGAACACTCAGTACATCTCTGAACGCGGTTTTCTCATGCACTATTGCGTTTTTTTTGTCCTGCGCTCACAGGTTGCCCTCGTATATATATTAGAAAGCTAAGCGCAGCTCGCCAGTATACTACATTTTGCATGCGAACACGCGCGTCATGAGCGGTGCGTTTTGCACTTCTTGACGTTGCTTCATATATGTATACAGAAAAGCGGTGGTTTGCGCGCGAAAAACCCTGCGTACATACATCCGCAATGCATGTTACACGTACATATTATCTTTCATTTTGGTCCCCGTTCTCTGTGCCTTTGCACACAGGGATAGGAAAAACGTTTCACAGAATCGCGGGAATTCAAAATTGGGTTACGGTAGCTGACGAAAGACGTCGGATGACGTCATGTGTCTGGTTCGGTGTCCGGCTTTTCCCCAACGCGTGAAACTTTTGTGCACGCGGTCTTCCTGTAACGATAATATACACTTGGAGGTTCATATATTTTTACGCGCGTTGACACATTTTGTTTCGAGGAAACGACACTAGACGACTGTTCTAGTGAGTGTGCGCGCAAAGAAGAAGAAGAACCGAAAATGAGACTAAAGAAACTAATTATTCGTGCACACACACAAAACATACATACAGGGTGTCCCAAAAAAACATAACAAAAGTAAATGGCTCGTGCGGCTGACTGGTTGCACGTGAAGCCGTGAAATTTGAAACACTTTTAGAAAAAAGGAACACATTTTGTGTGTCCAAATTTAGACCCGAAATTCCATTTTTTCAATAATATTTTAGCAGAAATGCGTAAAAACTCAAAAATCACCTAACTTCAGCATTTTGACTTTAGTTCATCTTTAGCTTCGTCTTCACTGATGTTATCAGATTTTCCCTCTCGACCCTTTAGTTTCACTTTTTCAGCAGCCCAATGTCTTTTTCATTGTTCTCAATGATTGCCGATATTCGATGTTCGAAATTGATGAGCAATTCTGGTGCAGCGCCCGATCATCGTTGATTTTTTGCACACCACTGCGAATTTTGGTTTTAAAATTGTCGAAAATGTTGGGCGCCGAACGGTACACAATTTCCTTCAGGTGCCCCAAACCCATAAGTCAAGAGGAAAATTGAAACAAGTGCGCGAGTGGCTGTCGGCGTCGTTCGGTGACCGCTGGATCGGCCGCATGGGCAGAATTGATTGGCCCGAGAGGAGTCCGGACATGAAGCCCTTGACTTCTGCGTTTGGGGGCATCTGACGGATAATGCGGAACATTTTCGGCGCCCACCACTGCAGCGGTGTGAGAAAAAATCATCGATGATCGGGCGCTGCACCAGAAAGTGATCATCAGTTTCAAACATCGAATGTCGTCGTTCATTGAGAACAATGGAAAACACATTGAGCAGCCGAGAAACATGAAACTGACGGCTGTCAGCATGAACATGATGACATCAGTAAAGTTGAAGCTGATGATGAGCTTGTGCCACTGCCAGATGAGATTCTCGATGACGACAATGATGTTTATCTTGAGTCAAAAAACTGAATTTAGGTGATTTTTGAGCGTTTACGTATTTCTGCTGAAATGTTATTGAAAAAGTGGAATTTCGGGATAAAATTTAGACACACAAAATGTGTTCCTTTTTTCCAAAAGTGTTTCAAATTTCACGGCTTCACGTGCAACCAGTCGGCCGCACGAGCCATTTACTTTTGTTATGTTTTTTTTGGGACACCCTGTACATTTGATGAATCAGCTGCGACACCAGTGGAAAGTACGGTTGATATGGTCTCGACGCGATGTTACCTTGACATGAAACAGCGGTCTTTGGTGCTATTGTTGATACAGGCCAGGCCTAAAGACCGGGCACTCGGTTTATGACGCAGTAATGTTGCACAGGCACCAACCAAATCACCATGTGCACACATTATGATACTGCAAAGGCGTGCTTGGGGACATCAGCGTGTACATACACGTCACGTATGTACACGTATCGTGTTTTAATTATGGCTGTGCAACATGCAAAAAGAGTGCACGGCATTTAGGGTAGCACTTTATGTTTACAAGACTGACTCCTTCCAGTCACAAGCGAGTTTCGAACTCGAACCAACCGTTGGCAGGCCGGAGCGCTAACCACTACGCTGTGACCCGAGCTATGTGCTAGCGTGCGCACAATATATAGGAATGCTTTGTAATATGTAACTTGTAACTTAAGTTGGCATGATTTGCGCTCACTGATTTTGGTCTAACCAGCTAAATTCAGCCGCAATCAGCATACCGGTTTCAAATGCAGGAGTAGGAATGCTTTTGCTGGTTTCACTGCATTGTTTATGTTGTGACGTACAAACAAACAGTGTATAATCCATCGAAAAATCAAAATTGCTTATGGTAAATACCGTAGACAGCATGTTCGTAGCACTTTCAACGTCAAACTGTATACCGCTCAGTGTCGCGGCGTTTTGACGCTCTTGGACATCCGTCGCTCCTCACACCGCACCCTGCGTATTTTTGTTTGCTTCCCCATAACCATAACCATCGGGGTTTATTCAGCGCAAAAATACGCAAAAAAGATGATTTCACGCGTGCAAAATATGCGCACACACACATTAGATGCATGCGCGGTTGTGTGACAAACACGCATGATGATAGCACACATCCTTTCAGTTCTCATACGTGCCATCACCGTAAAGCGGTTCACATGCGTGTGTTTGTTTCCTGTTCGCAAATTTTTAAAGTCAATAGCGGAACTACATATGTACACTGTCGCAAAAAAACTCTGTCGCGACTGTTCTGTCTGTTTTTATAGCTTGCTTCTATTTTGTTTTTCTTTATTGTATTCGGTGTTAGTTGTTTGAGTTCCTGATGATGGTTTTTTTTTGATTTTTTTTTGCTTCCCAAGCAAAAACCAAACTGTTTCAAAGTTACAGTAAAACAGTCGCGCGAATTCCTTCATCGAAATCAAATTGTGATTGTTTGTTGTTCGTGTGTACAATGGAAATTCAGTTTTTTATTTCAGTTCTCGTTTTTTCATGTTAAAACGAATACCCTGTAATATACCACAGCGTTATATTTGTTTACCACCGCACCACAAATTTTCTACGCTTCAAAATTTTAATAATAATGCAACATCAAACAAAAGCAACAAGCAAACAGTCAAAGTGTATGCCAGCTGCAGCTGAGCTTTTATGTTGCATTCCGGAGTCTGGTGTGGCAGTCAGTAGTATACATACTCTTTCGCATGTATACATCTTTTTGCATGATTTTACTGTGGTTCCATACATGTACGTCATCTTTTCTCTGCCATTCTCACTTCAGCAAAGTAACAAAGCGCATCTTACAAACATGCCAAACCGAGCCATATGCGATCGCATCAGCGTCGCCACGTGGGCCGCAAAGTGAGGTGTGCAGGCAGGCGCGTTCGTCTCGTGGCTGCTGTTGTGGTGGTGCGTGTGTCGCGCGTCGCGCTGCGTTTAATTGAATTGTGCGGTCATTGCGGCAGATGCAGATAATAACATATTGTAAATGTCTCTGTTTAAGTTTGTCTACATTATATTGAACGTGTATGGCATCGCATGTACACCGCTCAATGTGCATTATACATTTTATCTTACAGTCAGTGTCAGACATACATACTGTGCGCACAAATGGCAGAGACGTCGTTTTGCGAGCGCAAAAGTGTCTAGCCAGCTGCTTCCAGCTTTTGTATCCAGCTTCCGCTTCCACAAGCGCAGCTGGCAAAAATTCGCCGCTGCTCAATATTCGGTGACCGGTGGGCCATTGGTGGCGTGGTCATCGCAGGCAACTGGGTTTCAAAAATTTGTAGCTCTCTGTTTCAAATGCCGGTTCCGGGAATAATCCGAAGGTACAGTATGGCCAAATTAATAAAGCAGTCCATTAAGGCGGGATCAGTCGCAGACTAGGAGTTGTCTTTTGCCGTTGAGTTGAGATGTCTCAAGAATGCCAAGATAATTCCCAATGATGTGTGCAATGGAGAAATAATGAACAGCATACTTGTAGCACGAAGAATCAATTAGTTCAAACACGCCAAATTTGTCACACAATTGGGTTTCTGAACGTCTTTTTCTTTTAACGAAATACACGTACCGTATTACCTCTAATAAACCCCCATGGGGGTTTATTTCTTCAGCGACTTCTGGGGGTGGGGGTTTATTTTTGGGGGGGGGGCTTTATTTTTGGGGGGGGGGGGTTATTTGGAAACCATTTTTAGGAGTGGGCAAAATGGCAAAAATACCTTCCATGGCAGGAAGGAAGTCGCAGAAACTTCTACTCTACATAGAAATTTCCTTTTACAACAGCCTTTTGTAATGAAATTACCATTAACTCATCCATTTGGGGCCTTTGGTAGCACAATTTCATCATTTTCACTGCAACCAGCCACTGAATTCGCTGGGTATGTGTTTCAAACAGGTTTCAATAATCCCCCATGGGGGATTATTTTGGGGGGGATTATTTGGAAACTTGTCGAGGGGGTGGGGGTTTATTTTTGGGGGGGGGGTTAATTTTGGGGGGGGGGTTTAATAGAGGTAATACGGTATACTACTGCACTACTTATCAGCTTCTAGACGGAGCTCCCTCGCATCCATTAAGGATATCAGGGGTATTTTCAAAACTCCAAAATTCCCTTCCCCATCGTTATCATGTCGCCCGTATTCGATATCATACATGCGGTTTGGCTTTGCGCTTCCCAGGGCGTATTTTTCTGTGTCAAGCCGGTAAAACTACATTAGTTTGTTTGATATGCGCTGCATGATTGGTTGCCTCACGCTGGTTAAGCTGACAAGGTTTTTTTTGTTTCTGCTGTGCTGCGGACTTTCATTTCTCCTGTAATAATCAACAGAGATTAAACTTTGAAAACATTTATAATCGTTCTTGATATTTGCCACCAACATTGAAGCCAAAGCATTCAACTTTACTACAAGCACACAAATATCGTTTACCAGTTTGGTCATAATAAACGAGTTTGTGTTTGTTTTTCATTATAAAGATCCGATCAAAATACACAAATTATTGAAATGAACGCGTTATTTTTTTACACGTTTTTGGTAAAACTGCTGTGAGATTTTACTACCAGAACGTGCGACGAAAATCGCTGGAGACTGTAAATGAAAGGACCCACAGACGAACTCTAATTTATAGGCAATCAGCTGATTGGTTGGTGGTCAGGTGCTGCATGTTTTCTGTGGAAGACAGAATTCGCCTCCACGGCAATGCCTATCACAGAAAGCATGCATCACGTGTCCACCAACCAATCAGCTGATCGCCAAAAATTTACAGTTCGACTTTCACGACCCTCATGTCAGCGACTCGCAATTTTGAATTGCCGCGTCAATCAAGAAACTGAACGTGGAAAAGAAAAGAAAACATGAATTGCCATTTTTGGAACAATTCTGTTTGGGTCATTGTTTTTATTGGGGCGACCTTTTATTTAGAACTAGTTTTTACTATGGCTTTGTTCATTTTGTTCGCAGGCACTTTATTTAAAAGAAAATCTCCATTTTTAGGCCCGACAATACATATTTGTTGGGTGAAATTTGCCCAAATTTCTATAGTCACCATGCCTTCAAGGACGGACTGGGTGTTCTCGAAACCAACTGTCTCAAACTGAAAATTGAAAACCAACTGAAACATCATCGCTGTCGATGACGGATCTTCCCTTGAGTGTTTCACGTTTTTGCGTGGGCCGCCTTTCAGTGGTCACAATGGGTAACCTATATTTTCCGCGCGTGTGATGCTGTTGCATTTATGCAGGTCGGCGGTTTGACGCATTTTGAAGCGCCAAAATTGACAGAGAGAATAATGCGCGAAAATGTGTTTCCGGTGCAAACAGCGTCTCTCTCACATGGTCTCTTCCATTCGTTAAACGCTCATCCATATAATCATTCACTTTTTTAATATTCGGTTTTTTCTGACTCGCTATGTGTTTCATTGGGAAAGTGCATCTATATTGTGCATGCTTGCTTTGTGCCGTTACTTCAGGCGTTTTTGAATATCGGCCTAGACGGTTCTCGATTTTGTCTAAAATTTCGAGAATTACATCCTTCAGAGCCGTATCCGTTTGTGGTCTGCTGTTGAAAGAACATAGGTACCGTATTACCCCATTAAACCTCCCCCCACCATTAATCCCCCCCCACCAATAAACCCCCACCCCCCCGACAAGTTTCCGAATAATCCCCCCCACAAATAATCCCCCATGGGGGTTAATTGGAAACCTGTTTGAAACACATACCCAGCGAATTCAGTAGCTGAATGCAGTGTCATTGGTGAAATTGTGCTACCAAAGGCCCCAAAGGGATGAGTTAATGATAATTTCATTACAAAAGGCTGTTACAAAAGGAAATCTCTGTGAAAAGTAGAAGTTTCTGCGACTTTCTTGCCTGCCATTCAAGGTATTTTTGCCATTTTTCAACAAACCCCCACCCCTAGAATTTGTTTGTAAATAACCCCCACCCCACCAATAATCCCCCACCAAAAAACCCCACCCCTAAAAGTCGCTGACGTATTAATCCCCCATGGGGGTTTATTGGGGGTAACACGGTATTGTAGATTTATTCAAACGTGTCCTGACTAAAATGACGTCATTTGCTTTAAAAACGCCCGTTTGTCAAAGTACAGGCACTAAAATGTCAGTTTGGTGTGACTGATTCGACATTCACCATTTATTTACGAGAAGAAATCGGCTAAACGGAAAGTCTGGTATGCTTTGAACGGCAACCGCATGTTTGGCGGCACATGACGTCATTTCGGTGGGACAAGTTTAAAAAAATAGGTTATACCGTATTACCGCATTAAACCCCCCCATTAATTCCCCCCCCCCCACCAATAAACCCCCATCCCCACGACAAGTTTCCGAGTAATCCCCCCCCCCAAATAATCCCCCATGGGGGTTAATTGGAAACCTGTTTGAAACACATACCGGTACCCAGCGAATTCAGTGGCTGAATGCAGTGACATTGGTGAAATTGTGCTACTAAAGGACCCAAAGGGATGAGTTAATGGTAATTTCATTACAAAAGGCTGTTATAAAAGGAAATCTCTGTGAAAAGTAAAAGTTTCTGCAACTTTCTTGCCTGCCATGCAAGGTATTTTTGCCATTTTTCAACAAACCCCCACCCCTCGAATTTTTTTTTAAATACCCCCCCCCCCCCCCCCACCAATAAACCCCCACCCCTAAAAGTCGCTGACGTACTAATCCCCCTGGGGGTTTAATGGGGGTCATACGGTATTTGTTTGAATTTTGAAATTTCTTACTGAACTCTTGCAGATACAACATAACTAGCACGCTGCTCAAAAGACAACCTTTTAACATGCGACCGCGATTATCGCATCACTTGGCCAAAATGAACCTGTGTGGAAGTAAACATCAAATTGTACACCGACGTGGCGACGTGACTCTGATTGATCTAGCAGTTCCATGGAACAAATCTCTGGAAAACAACGACAACTCCGGACAATTCTATCATCAATTCAAACGAGAATAAAACTAAGATAAAAAGAAAAAAAAAACGTCGCGATGTTACCATGCGTTATCAACGGACGTCCCGGCAGATCAGCACCGACAACCGACATCGCCCAACGATCATACCAAGGCACCGTGCGCGAGTCAACAGCGCCGAAGATGAGCGTCATCAGTACAATAATAACAATACACGCGCAAATCAACAGCAAATCGAACTGCGACGACGAAAAAGACGAAACGTGCAGCAGCATGCGATGGTGTTGCTGAGTCAGTTGTTGCTGATGACAAGGCTGATCGAGGCGGCCGGGGGCGCTGCGGCGGTGGCTGGTGATCCGGAGCGTCATGATGACGACAGAACTCAACAGTTGTTGACGTCGCCGTCAGAGAATGGCGTCATTGGCGACAATAATATTCAGGACAGTCTCTTTCGCAGTCTTTCCAATTCGGCGCCGCCGATCGCCGAACCGCAGGAGCAGCCGGCCTCGGCGTGTGAGTCCGAATTTAGGGGGAAAAGCGTCTTTTTCTTATTGTTGATGGACAGCTGAGAAAACGGGGCGCTGCTAAATGTGTACAGTCGAACTCTACATTATAGGGAACCAGCTGATTGGTTGGTGATCGAGTGATGTATGCGCCCGCCAAACCAAACTCCGCCCCTACATCAGTTTCTGCGCAGAAAGCGTGCATCACGTGATCACCAATGCCCTGATCACCAATCACCACCAAACACTGAGGCCCTATAATTTAGAGTCCGATTTATGGATAATAAAACACCGATAAAACAGTGCCAAACACACATTGAGATTACGAGAATCCGATGCTAATCAGTGCATATTCCAAAATAATCCAGTCCAATTCCACAACATATGCAAACTCGATTGCACAGGCAACGACTCAACGCTGCAACGGCAGTCGATCGTGACCGACCTCCTGGACCAGTACGACAAGACGGTGGTGCCGGCGAACGGCAGCGTCGCGGTCGACGTCGAGCTGACCGTGCAGGACATCTCGTCCATCACCGAGATCACGTCGTCGTTCCTCGCGGACGTCTGGTTCAGTCAGGTGTGGAACGACCCGCGGCTCGCCTACAGTCACATGAGCTGCAAGACCAATCTCTCGTTGGACAGCTCCGTCGTCGCGAAACTCTGGACGCCGAATGTCTGCTTCGTCAACAGTAAAAAGACCGAGGTATTATAATTATATCAATTCGTATTTTTTCTTTTGATTCTGCGACTGAATGCATTTTGCAGACGTAGAAAGAAAAGTAGGGTAGTTCCAATCTTTCAAAATCGCCCAAGTGACTCGGCCCTATTTTGGGGACTCGGATCACTTTGCCAATTTTGAATTCCGTCGGTATGCATGAAACTGTTTACCACAGCTGTAGTAATAGGCAAATATCGTTCGTGGTAAGAGTGGTTGCCAGCTCAGCGCACACCACGGTGGACTCTTGTTTCTACGTTTGGGAGAGGGGGAGAGGGTCGAGCCTTTCGGGGGGGGGGGTTATGGGCACAACAGAAAAACACAATGGGCGTCTTACGTGATGCCATGTTCTGTACACTTTTCTTGGTTATAGTCCTCTAGCCTGGCAAAAGCAAGGCCGGCACGTCTTCGTGGGCGGTAGCATGCAAAAACACGCAAACAAACGTGACGTGACGTGCCGTGCCGAAAACGCATACTCGTCAGTATGAGATGAGCGGCTGTTAAAAACATCGCCCAGCTTCAAATTCATTTGCTCGTGCTCCCTATCACCTTGCAGGTGCACATATCGCCGGCACCCAACATCCTCCTGATCATCTATCCAAACGGCACCGTCTGGCTGAACTATCGCGTCCGCGTCGAGGGCCCCTGCAAGATGGACCTCACCAACTTTCCGATGGACCGTCAGAACTGCGAGCTGATCTTCGAGTCGTATAGCTACAACACGGCCGAAGTGCGCCTACAGTGGCAACAGGACAGCGAGGTCACGGTGCCCGGGCCGGCCGATTTTCGGCTTCCGGACTTTCAGTTCGCCGGCGTCCGCTGGGTGCAGACGACGCAGGTCTATACGGCCGGAATGTGGGACCAGCTGAAGGTGATATTCACGTTCAAACGCCTCTACGGCTACTACATACTGCAGATGTATCTGCCCACTTACCTGAGCGTCTTCATATCGTGGATCGCGTTCTGGATCGACTCGAGGGCACTGCCGGCGCGCATCACGCTCGGCGTGTCGTCATTAATGGCCTTGACGTTTCAGGCGAGTTTTTTTCTGCGGGTGTTCTTCTGCGGGCGGTGTTTTGCGGCAAGATGTTCTTTTCTGTTTGTTTGCCGGAGTGCGGTGCGGACGCCGCAACGCAATGCGGTTTTCGCTGGCCGCTTGCGGCGTGTGTTGCCGGTCACCGAAACACGACGCTGAACACCGCAAATCAATTTTAAGAAGCGGTTCACACACCCTTTGCGCAGTATTGTGAATCTACGCCGGGGCGCCGAGTCAACCAGTCGGCCGCGGTTAACTGTTGTAGATGTTGATGTTGAATGGTAAAAGTAAAAAGTAGTTTAGGATTTTGGGAACAGTTGCACAGTAGCGTCCAATAGTGGACCTGACAGTATGCTCACGCCACACCACGGTTGTGGTTCTCACAAAGTTAAACTGAAAGTTGATCTACTCTTGGGGTGGGGAGTTATGCAAACTCACATGTCGATTCAACTCAAGTAAAAACACTGGTGGTGTGTGCGTGGTGAACCGCCCATGTGAAATCTAATAGTGTATGTTCGACAATCAACGACTATAAACGAAAGCCAGAAGATTCTACAGTCGAACTCTGAATTATAGGCAATCAGCTGACTGGCTGAGGATCACGCAATGCATATGCTTTCTGTGCGGCACAGACTCCACCCCCTGACAACACTGCCTGCACCAGGTAGCACACATGCACGTGGATCAGCAACCAATCATCTGATTGATTGCCTATAATTTAGAGTTCGCCTGTAGAAGAGAAACTTGTCAAAATCCACGAAATGCACCAGCAACAATGAAACGAAAACCACTAGCCTGCCAGTGCAGTTCGGCAACGTCGTCAAGAACCTGCCGCGCGTCTCGTACGTGAAGGCGATCGACCTCTGGTTCTTCACGTGCGTCACGTTCATCTTCCTGTCGCTCGTCGAGCTCGCCGTGGTCGGGTTCGCCGACAAGCTCGCGGACATGCGCGACAAGGCCAAGAGACAGCGACGCGAGCGCAAACGCCAGCGGCTGGGCTTGCCGCCGTTGCGCGCGAACGGGGGAGCGAGGGCACAGCAGGACGATCAGACCGGAGCGGGTCAGATGACGATGAACACGATGGCGGCGGCGAACTTTCTGCTCGGCCAGGTGGCGCAGCCGGCGCCGGCCATGCGAGGCTTCGGCGAGGGGCAGATCGGCAACAAGGTGGACGGCACGTGCGCGAAGCTGTTCCCGGCCACGTTCGCGCTGTTCAACATTGTCTATTGGGTGTACTATTTGAGTCAGAACTGATCAGAGAGCAGTACTATTGCGAATAATGGGACAACGGGGTCTACGAAACGACGGCGACCGTTAAGCGCGTGGAATACCGGTTTTATTTTTGCAATATCGTTGGAATATTGTTGGCTAGACGCGCTTTTCATAGTACCCCCGTTGTTTCAGTGTTTCCTGTCGAATCTTTCATTATCGCCAATCAGTCAATCAATCAGTCAATTAATCAATCAATCAGTACCGGTTTTTAATCAAAATCAGTCACTATACGATCATTGTACATCAGTGTTTTGTTTGTTGATCTCAGTGTGGAAATACTACAGAAACCTAACAATTTGTTGTGCAACCACTGGTTGGTTATACCCAGCAAACTTGAGAGTTAAGCGTTGGTTCACCGAAAGTAATTTGTTGAGTGTTACCATTGTTGATTTTTTCTTAGTGTTCGAGATTTCTTGCGTCGCGAATTGAACTGATTTTGTTCAGCGTTTTTTTGTCGAGATTCACTGAAGACGTCGCAAATCGCTGCGATTGTTCAAGCGTTGTCTGGTCACCCCACTTTACTAAGCATATTCGATACATTTCTGTGTGCATTGCATTCCCAAAACGTGCATACTTACCGCATTACTTCTCTTATCCTTTTCAAATTTCAATCATCGATCACTACTGTTTTTTTCTGCTTCTCAAAAAAAAGCTCAGCAACTGTTTTATATATGAGATTTTTTTTCATGATTCAATTTTTTTTTGTTTGTGGAATTATTCTGCTGATTCTATAATTACATATGTGATGCAAAATAGGTACTCAGAAAGTATTTCGTTGAGCTACCGTTCAGTTAAAACGTCCTAGTCTGGAATAGCTACATTTTTCCTCATGACACAGTGATGTTGAATGAACAAACAAACACACAGGCACATGCACACATACGATGACACACGCGCTGGTGTGATATTTTATGCGTATGTGTTTGTTTGTGGCGTTGCAAACAAAGTGAACTACCTATTTTCGGGCGAGGGCTTCGTTGCAAATAATCTCTTTTTTCTGTCTCTATAACCTCTGGTGAACTGACGATTTTCACTCATTCAGTCAGTCAAGGGAATAGGATCTCTCTTCGAAGTTTTCTTCAGTGTTTGGTTGGCTGCAAGTGTTTTGGTTTTTTGATTAAATTCAAGGGCGTGACATGAGAACGTCCAAGAAAAAACTTTCAGATTCACCAAGCCGCTGAGTTACCTGAAATTTCTTTTTGAGTGTCAGCTGAATTTGAATAACCAAGAAATTTAAAGCCACAACTGCAGCCAATCAGCGAAGTCCGTGGTTTTTTCCGCATACTGTTGTTTTTTTGAAGAAATTGGCACGGGATTTTTGTAATCGAACATTAATCATGATTTTCTCGAAGTTTCTAATTCTTGCTGCTGTTCAGCAAAAGCGCCTTATCTCGGTTCAGCCTTTCAAACTCAAAATACGTTATTATTGAGTTTCTTGTGTTGTTTCGGACACTTTTTCAAATATAAATTTGAACACCAGTGCAATTTTATTCGCAATTTCGATGAATTTTTTTGTGAATATCAAACATTTTATTGAAAAAAACATGTTTTCTGAATTGTGCAGTAGCTTTATGTTGACAATTTTATTCGTCTCAAAGGAATAAACAAATAAACTGATATTGTTTTCGGTTTCGAAAAAGTGTCACATTTTCTGAAGTCTACAATCGTTTTTGAAACGCTTGAATCCACTGAAATACAAGCCAGCTGGTGCTGATTGGTTATTTATTCTTTATGCAGCCAATTACTCTGCTGAGTTTTTCAAAAAAACATCACCTTTTGTCCTTGATAGCGAGAAACAAACAATACCAAAGGAAAATCTGTTGTTTTCTGCTTGTTTGTCTGTTTTTTTAAAAGCGACGGGAGATTTAAAATCAACAACACAACGGTTGACGACAAAACTTTCCCATGTCAAAGTTCAAAAGTTGAAAATGTATGTAATTTATGCCCGCCCTTCCCACGCCAAGTTACGAAAAACGCGTGGGGAAACGCGCGTGGGAACAAAAAAGCGCACGCGCGCAGAGCGTGGGAACGTATAACGCGCAGTTTTGCCACACGGAACACGTGCAGCGAGAAAGCGTGGGAAAATGAAAACTGGATTGTTTCTTGGGAAAAGCAGTGAGCCGCAGAACAGTATAAATACGGGCGAAATCCGAATGTCAGCTTCATTATGTTTCGAGTTTTGTTGTAAATGTGCTTCTTCGATTTCGTTACGCCTGGGCGTTGGCCTCGATCGCTCAACATGCGACTTGCACAGTGCTGAGTGTTTTTCTTCGAGTCATGTTCAAATGGAAACCAGTTAAAAAAGTCATGACTAGAAAACACACTCAGCACGGCGCAGTCAGCCATCAAAGAAAACTGCAATCAACAACCAATCAAATGGACAACTGAATAACGTATGAAGCACATGAAACTCAAATTTGGATTCGACAAATGGAGCAAGGAAAAACCGCACAACGATTGCATGCGGGTGGACTAGTGATACAGGACAAACTGAAATTGAACTCACTGTATCACAGCTGACCTGTATTCAGTTTTTGTGTTGTTGACTTCGACTTCTCACAATTCAATTGGCCGAAATTGTCTCGTCTATCGACACTTCCAGCGGACTTGGTTCTTGTTGTCAATGTTTTTTGTCAACAGAAAACGCTTTGTCCATTGGCACTCTTTCCAAGCCCGCTCACTGTGTCGCATTCGATTTCGCAACTGAAATTCCGAATTTGTTCTGAAGTGCGACGACGACGGCAACGGCCGCTCCGCCGATTGTTTGTCGCCTGTCGTCCGCTTGTGATACAGTAGAAAATGCTCTTTATTTGTTGTATCACAGCAGTTCCAGGCGGCAAATTCGGCGCTCTTCTGATGACATTGGCAGTCTCACCAAACCATTCAGCGATTTCATGAATAATCAACCCCTTTCGTATGCTAAAGTCGGTTGTTCAACCTGTGCGTTCCGGTTAAAAAAACTCGTGGTTGGGTGAGCAACGGCATTGGCAGGTGAACGGGGTTTTGATTTCCGGAGAAAAATCTGAATTCTTGAGCAGTTGATGGGTGGATTCGTGAGCCGAGAGTTGGATTTGGCTGCAGCCGCAGTTAAAGGTTTGTTTTGTTGTTTTTGCAATGCAGAGGAAATCTATAAAATCGATTTTATCCAACACAATATGACGCAGCTCTTGATAAAAAAATATGAATATGGATTGATAAAGTAATGCACCAGTACCTTTCAAGGGACAACAAAATTCACAATTTGGATAAAGCACAACACTGACACAAAGAACAAGATGGATCTTGGGTAATTTTTGAATTAATTCAAAATTGGATCCAACCAGCAGACCAAGGTGGTAAACCAGACCAAATCAATCGCATCACAGACACAAACCTTGTAATTTACAAATTTCAGAAACTGAGATGATGATTGGCTGCATCAGAGCAGCGAATCAGCGCGCTATTGCATGCAGCTGCAGACTTGTAGCCTTCAAATTGAACAAGCACATTATAAGTGTGTCAAAATTGTGAAAAAAACACGCAGTTCTGCGAGGTTGGACAAGCAACTTGAGAAGAAAAAACAATTCAACAGAACTATGCCTTCTCGTTCAGAGTAACTTAGCCTGCATTTAATGACTGATCACAGTTTACAAACACCTGTTTTTACAGTTGAAAAAAGCTACTGCACGTGGCATTTTCCACATCACAAACACATAAATTTACTTCGAATCTAGTTTTTTGTAAATCAACAAACAAAACCACGATCAACTATGAGTTATGACTGTGACGAAATCGCAAAACAGCTCTTAGCAACAATCCCAATTCCCAACTGAATTTCACCATAATCTCAACAAAACGGGACTACAACAATCAAAACCCACGAGAATGTTTCGCCGAGGGTAGGGGTATGAGAAAATTTTTCCGGATTCTTTTGCTGCACCCAAACGCTAGTTTCGTCCGGCCTTGGGTTAGGGGGTTGAGAAGTTTTTGCCGGTTTTTTTCTACTCAAGCCCTACTTTCGTCCATGGTAGTTGCGTTTTCATAACCAATATCAATATCGGATCACCAACGAAACTCAAAACAATCTGATCCACCCGTCAACAGCGTGTTCCGAGTGCGCATAAAAGTACCAGACGGCAGCGGCCGTCGCCGTGAACGCCCACAATGTTGCGTTCGTCGCGTTTCGGCGTAAATTCGGCGACACCAACGGCAGAATCTGCAACAGCGACGGCATTCCAGCGGTCGGCCGACGGCGGACGAGCTGTTTTTGGAGCGTTTCTAGTCGCACGTCGAGCAGGTAGCGTTCGCGAAGCTGGCCGCTGAGCAAACTCGGCGGGAACTGCATGAACAGGTCCTGAGTAGGGGGAAACGCGTTTTCGAAGGTTGGTTGCTCAGTAGTATTCCGTTCAATTCAAGTTTTTTGTTTGGCACTCGAGCCAGTCTTATGAAAGCTTTGTTTCGCTCAGCTAAACCAATCATCATCACTACAGAACGCATCATCGACATCAACTGCACGATTCAGGCCCGTTTTCAGTCAGTGCAACAAAAGTTGAAGCGATTTATTGTCATCGGTGCACAATTCATAATAGAAGTGTGCACGCCAGACAATTCTAGCTTGTCGGGTCGGTTGGCTGCGCGACGTCGACCCCACCACATTTTTTCTCGCAATGTGTTTGAATGTGTACATGCCAGATGTATGAGAATCAAAAATTTTCAGCGAATAGACACAAATGGTGGAAAAATTTCTGCGAACAGACACAAACCCGCTTTGCACGTCTCTGATTCATAACAGTGAGTCGCAGGCATTCAGTCTGGAAGAACGCACGCAACCAGACTTGACACGGAACCACGGCGGTCGGAACTGAAGCGTAGTTTACACACACACCTGAGCATCGGCAATCAACGCTTCCAACGGCAGATGACGCGGTTTCACGCGCGTGAGCAGCGAGTGAATCTGTGTCATTTCGCAATCGCACGTCTCCATGATGTCGCTGCTGCGGTACAGCACCAGTGCAGCGCCGAAGTAAACGGGCATCAGCTGGTGCGACGCAAGGAACAGATCGTACAGACGAACGACAGAAGAGTATCTGCGCGAGAAACACGTCAATCAGTCAGTACAAACTCTCGTACATCATAGGCATCCAACCAACACACAAGGGTCGCCGCCAAACACTGCGGAAACCAAGAATTAGCCTGCACGTTAGCAGAACGGTTGTCTTCGATCACCCACAGAACGCTGTTGGTCACACTCGCTATAATCTAATCGAAAACAAGCAACAGAGAATGCGGCGCAAGTTCAACACAATACAGAATGAAACAACAACAAACAAAAACCATTCCAACAGAACGCACTGATCGATGGAATGCGCGAACCAGGTGAGCAGCCAGCTGAGCGCGAACATGTGCCCGAGGTCGGCGCGTCTCAGGAACGCCTCCAGCTCGGCGTCCGCCTGTCGCACGATCACGTAGATCAGCTCGATCAACGGCGGCGCCACCTGCTCCAGCGGCTCGCACAGGAACCGCCGGAAGAGGCCGAAGAGAGCGAGCTCGGACGAAACGGCCAGCGCGTCGTCCTTGCCGAGGACGAGCAACAGCGTCAGACAGACGTCGTGGAAGCCTGCAGGCACCGCGATTTTTGGTGTTGTTTTCGTTCTGGTTCTAGTTTGAAGACAGAGAACATTCAGGTGTGGTGTTCTTTCGTCGTGTGTGTATTTTTTATTAGTTATTATCACGCAAACACAAATGATATTACAGTGGCGCGCGAGTCGCTCGTGCGTTGGTGCCTGCAGAACATTAGTTTTTGGCGTGTTACGTTTACCGTTTATTTCACCACGGTATTGGGTGGGAGTTACCAAGGAGTTAACTACAACTTCATGGTGCTATATTTGCGGTGTCCCCCATCCCCATAAGTTTTCCAGCTGTTCCGGTCGCTGATTTTGAATTGACGTTTGAGTGATTCTCAGCTTTTGCTGTGCCCAGATAGTCGTGTCACTGCGCGTTCGCCCATAAGATTCGAGAACGACCAATAGTGCCAGTGCCAGCTCCGTATATGCGCACTTTACTTTGAAGTTACCGGGGTTCACGAGGATTTTCCGCGCGTTTTCCATTCAAACAAGTTTATCGACTGAGCAATTTGCAGTGTTTGAAGAGCGCCTCCAGCTTTACCCTGATAGTAGTGACACTGCGGGTTCGCCCACATGATGCGCACAATCAACGGTATCAACTCCGTCTGCAGTTGTACCCGCTCTCCATCGGTGATGTTCGGCGGAAACCTGGCCAATGTTCGCCGCACGTCCATTTCCACTTGTTTCCATTCGGGGTGTTGTTGGAGATCGGTTACCGTCGGCTGAAATTGGCGTGGGAACTTGAAAAAATATTGGTCGAACTCCATAAAATATCCAACCAGCTGATTGGTTGGCGGATCACGTGATGCCATTGCCATGCATCTGCAACGAATGCAGTGCATACACGTCTGCACCATGATCAACCAACCAATTAGCTGATTGCCTATAATTTAGAGTTCCGACTGTAGTGGCCTTTTTGGTGCACTCGAACTGCAAATCATAAGCAATTAGGCTGATTGGCCAGTTTTGAATTCGGCTCACCGACTGGCCTAACCAGGTAGCTGAGTAGCCAATTAACATGCGCTTCGAACGAGTTTTTCTTTAGGTGAAACCGGAACTTCCCAACCAATCAATCATTCCACAAACACGTTCATTGCAACACCAACTGCCTTGTTTGACTTTCGAATTCGTACCTCCAGTGGGAATAACAAAGCGGAGCAGTGTGCTGCATCCGACACGGCGTCCCCATCGGAGTGCGCTGGTTGCGACGCGTCGTCGTGCTCGTTCACCAGTGACAAGCAACTGCTGCCAGGGGTGCTGCGCGCGGAACGCGACGACGGTCGTGCCACTGAAACAGTGCAAACAGAAAACGGGTGATCAAGAAATCGTGCTGCTGATGTCAGATTTTTTCACGGCAATTGTACGCAAGTGGTGCTCTGTAACATGATGCTATTACTGTGTAGCATACAATTGTGTCCATGCACTTTCAGTGCCAAGTGTACTGAACCGACCTATGTAGAATAAATACAGTCAAGAAGACAGTAGACACTCCTTACTTTTATACAACTGACCACTCATTGACGTGCAGCTGGAAAACGTGACAGAGGTTGTGTTTTGTGACTGTAAATGTGCAACTGTTCAACTCAAATACTTTTTGAAAAACTGCATGACCACGAAAACATTGTTGAAATGTCAGCAAATGTGCTAAAAACGTCCAACAATAAAACACTTCACGTCATCTTTCACCAAGTTCCTCACAACAGTGCTACAAACAATAACATCAGTAACAAGTCACAAAAGTCGTGATAAAAATCAGATCCGCGCACCCACAAAATTGCTACTTCCACTTGTCGTCGTCGTCGTCGAGTACTCGGATCCGCCGTGCGAAATCGAATCGTAATCACTGTTGCTGGTGACAAACAGCGAATCGTTCAAATGATTCTCCGTCGACGAAAATCGTGCCGCTCGCTCATCAGCGACGAACCGACGGCCACCGGCCGCAAGAAGCGGCCAGATTTTCCGTCGAAACTCGTCCGAAATCAAACCGCCGCTGCTGATCGCGAGCTGACGAAGCGTCGCCGTTCGGACGCCCTCTGAGATCGGTGAGCTTTTGTCGGCTGCATTTGCAAAGTTCCGTCTCTCGTCAACGTCATCATCGTTGTTCTCGTCATTCTCACCGTCGACGACGATAAGATTGTTGAGTTTTCGGACAACGGCACGAAGCTGTCGCAGTTTCCGCCGGCGACTCAATTGGAGCGCGCCGCCCAGCGGGCTTTTCAGATGCGACGACGACGACGGCGGATCGGAGTCGTTGCGTCGTTCGCCGGTGGCGTCTAGTCGATGCTGGAATGGAAATGAATGAAAAATGAAAAGCTTTTTCCAAAATAAAACAAAAACCCATCGACCAAAAACCAAACAGACCACAGAACATAACAAAATAGTGACCTTTCTGCGACTTCTCGATCGCGCTTTTGTTGAGTGCATCTGCGTTTTTACTCCGTGGTGATCGTCATTGTTTGCATTTTTTTAATGAATGAATTGAAATTGAATGTGAATTGCGTATTTTCGGCGATGCGTTTGGCTTTGGCTGGTTGGCACTGGCAGTCGACGTGGATTCGATTCACTGAGTCAATCAACGAATCAACAATAATGGCAAAAAAAATCCGAACGTAATACGAACCGAACCGAACCAAACAAGACAAGACAAACCTGCCCGATCCAATCCTAAAATCCAAATACCCAAATAATGAATGAAAAAAAATAGAATACGGTATTTAATTATTTTTCTTCCGAACCCTAGCGTAGTCCCTAATTCAACCTGAAAAATTAAAATGTACACTTTTCACAGAAGTTCATTTCCTAAAAAAGCCATCGATACACCATGGCGACTCTCATTCATTGGTTTTTTTAGCAACAACAATTTCCTTCCCACAAATCAATTGACAAAGCCCAAGTGCCGTTCAACACAGCGCTCAAATCCCCTCTTCATTATTGTCATCATGCCCAGCACACCAACAGCAAAACCGGAATCGATGGGATTGACCCTGTATTCGACGGCGCGCACACAGTCGACGTCGTTCACAGAGCCGAATGTCGATCCAACCGTTCGGCATCTTACCTACTATCACGGTGAGTCTACAGGGCGCTCCGTATGTTATGCGCTGTTCTTACAGTTTTATCGGAGCTGCTGCGTTTATCGTCACGAAATAAAATAAAAAATGAGATGAGATGGTGAGTGAGCGCACTTTCTACCTTCCAATCGCCTACCTCTAGTTTGGCTTTTTTCGGGTTCCATTTAGCTCTCTTTAGTTCTGTTTATTATTTTTTTTGCTCTCCGGCCTGTACCAAACCAGATCTTGAGTTCATCGTCTGTCTGCAAGTGACCCGTCACACATAATATGAGCGATGTTCTTCGATGTGTACACTGCCCGGTAAAATACGGCTGAATATGAAACACGAAGCAAACCGAAGTTGGCCACCACTGAACCACACACTGACGGTCTGACCATATACTTTCCAACTCAGGAATCGTGTCTCGCGAAGAAGTCGAAGAAGTGTTGAAGAAGAACGGCGATTTTCTGGTGCGCAAAACAAACGTCATCGAAAAAGGCGCAGTACTCGGTGTGAGCGTTCGGTGGAAGAACAAAGTGAAACATTACCTGATTGAAAAGACAAAAGATGCAAAGTATGGGACATTTTTGTGCTGAAGAAAGTTGAACTTTTAGCAAGTTGGCTGGTAAAGTAAGTATTGACTAAAGTCAGGGTCTGAAGACATTAAGACAGGCATTCGGGTATAGCACTACTGTCTTCTGTGCACCAGTGTCTTCAGATTAGACCTCTCTCTAAAAAACTGGGGTCATGCAACATCACTGGCACGCCAAACGAATTCCTGGACATTGTTCAGAAGTTTACTTTTGAACAGCAAACATAACAAACTGAAAGCACTTTTCTTTTTCCAGATACAAAGTGAGGCCGGATTATTCGTTCGACAGCGTGAAAGATCTCATCGACTGGTACAAGACGACGTCGCGAACGTTGGACGAAGACGGAACGCTCTTCCGCAGGCCGATCGACCGACCGGAGTGGCAGTTGAACCGCGAGCAGATAAAGCTGTACGATAAACTGGGCCACGGAGAGTTCGGCGAGGTGTACAAAGGTTGGCACTGCCACGGTTTCCATCGGACGTCCAAATTTTGATGCAACCACACATTGAGGAACACTGCGACTGCAGCGGAAGAAAATCGCACCAGGGCCGTTATTGGATACCCCTCCATCATTTGTCGGCTTTGATGCAGACCACTTGACGGAATGCCGTCAGCGACGAATTTCCATACTCCTGACAAAACTGTCAGCCTGCAACTTCTGTCGACATAGAACTTTGCCACAAAAAATCATGTAGAGTTTTTTATTTTGTTTTCAGGGTCGCTTATCGTCGACCGAGTGACGACGTTGCCGTGCGCCGTGAAACTGATGCGACAAATCTCGGCGTCCGGCATGTCAAAGACACAACGCGACCAGTTCTTGAAAGAGGCAACTGATTTGTGACAATACTTCAGTACCGTCATCACTAGGAAAATAACCGTTCACACTTTTTTGAAATATCCTCACGAATGCTAACCGAAAACCGATATACAACATACTGTCCTCTGATCAGTTTTGATCACTAAAAAGTGTTGTTTCAGGCTCGTATTATGCGCGCATGGGACCACAAGAACATCATTCGACTCTACGGCGTGTCCGTGCAAGAGGAGCCGCTGATGATCGTGCTCGAGTAAATCAGAGCTGAATTTAATACAACCGTTAAAAATGCCCGCTCCCGTTTATTTCTATTTACCGCGAAACTGACTCCACCAGCGTTTTGTAACGAATTTTTTTTTCAAACTGACGTGACATACAAGTCACATTTGTCGCCACTTGCTTTCTTTCAATGATTCAATTGAAACCACCATGTCTGTTTCATGGTGGTAGAACATGTAATGTTAGGAGCATGCTAAGTTGTTGGGTAATTGGATTAATTGGTTGTTTCGCCTGTTCACGCTCCGGTGTTTTTTCCAAAACCGGGTTTCAGTGAAAACTGATGTTTTTTGAAAGAAAACGGTTTTCTGTGTAAAATAATCCGAACCAAAAAATGGGTAATGGAGCGGTGTTCTATTTAGTATGCTCCGACGACGACGTTTCAATTTTGGATCGAGTGAGTTTTTGAAATCACATTTTGATCTGCAAAAATCACATGGAGGCGACTCAACCAATTACCGTAAAGTCTTGCATATAAGGTCTCCTTATATAAATTTGAAAATCAAAAATTTCTGAAAAAAGTGGAATTTCGTGTGACATCCTTATAAGTGGGAGGAGGTCTTATAAAGCAAACATTAGGAATTTCGGGTCTTATAAACGGGGTAGGATTTTGACCAAGTCAAAATTTTGAATTTTTTGGTTTCCCGCCGTGTGACACTCCGCCCACTTTTGGGTGGGGGTCTTATAAGCGGGAGGAACCTTATATGCAAGACTTTACGGTAGCTGGTATTCAGCAAAGGTTTTTTGAGATATACCTACTTGGTTTGTACAGTCAGTTCCATCAGCCTCAATACTTATTTTCAGATAAAAACACAAAATATCAATTAAAAAACTGATTTTCACAAGATATGCGCCGAACGGCTCGCTGCTGCGTTTCCTGCGCAAGAACGCCATCAAGATCCGGCTGGTGCATCGCGCCCGTTTTTCGCTGGACGCCGCCTGCGGACTGGCGTACCTCGAGAAGCAGAAGTGCATCCACCGTGACGTCGCCGCACGCAACTGCCTGATCGGCAAGGAGGGCGAGGTGAAAATCGCGGATTTTGGTGAGTGCGCGTCAAAACGTTGTTTTTTTTGTTAGGCGCACAAAAATATTCACGCTTTGAGTGCGATTGGAAATGTTTATGACCTATTTTTTAAACGTGTCCCACTGAAATGACGTCATGTGCCGCCAAACATGCGCTTGCCGTCCACAGCATACCAGACTTTTTGTTTAGCCGATTTCTTCCCGTAAACAAATGGTGAATGTCGAATCAGTCACACCAAACTGAAATTTTAGTGCCTGTACTTTGACAAACGGGCGTTTTTAAAGCAAATGACGTCATTTTAGTCCACAGTTTAAATAAATCCACAATAATATAATTTTCTTTCCTTTTTTAGGCTTGAGTCGCGGTGACGTGACCGCGCAATCATACAAGGACGAGACGCAGGGCGGCAAGTTGCCGGTGAAATGGCTGGCGCCCGAATGTCTGACGTCGCGTCTCTACTCGCACAAGTCCGACGTTTGGGCGTTTGGCGTGTTGCTGTGGGAGATTTTTAGTGACGGAGCCGAGCCGTATCCGAAAATGACGAATAAAGACGTTCGTTTTTTTTCTGTTGTTTGTTTTTGAAAACTGCCACTGGAGCAAAAGGCACTGGACACGAAGAATGACGTCAAGTGAGCAAACTCGAACTGATTACAAAGGCACCACGGACCATGCATACCGTATTTCAATCAATGTTTTTGATGGCGTGAACATTTTGCAGACCAAAGAAAGGGTGGTCAAACAGCACTACCGCATGGCGCCACCGGATGGAACACCAGACAAAGTGCAAACACTGATGAAAGACTGTTGGCATGAGCTGCCTGAGAAACGGCCCGGATTCAAAGAGGTTGCAAAGATTCTGAAGAAGTGGAACGAGGGATTTGACATCAGCGACAGCGGCTTGGATTCGTTCCGTTGAAAGCCTTAAAATCATATTGAAAAAGAAACATTGGCCATTTCATTATTCTCTGAATTATACCCCCCAGTAACTGAACTATCTGCAGTCAACTGTTTAACCTTGCACTAAAATGTAATATTAGTTTATTTTCAAAAAAATCTTACCCTGATTTTCTGGTTGAACATTCTTTGGTGATAACTGATTTTTCAAAGCTAGCTATTTTTGTTTTGTTTGAGAAAAATACAAAGAAGAAGCAGTGGAAAAGTAATTTTCAAGAATAAATCTGTGGCATTGATTGTGCATTCATTCATTAATGATTGGTGATTGAAACTGCAACGGAAACAACTTGCTGTGAATAATACCAAAAACAGGATGGGTTGTGGGTTAATGAAGGCTGGCCAAAAAAATTATGGCCGACAACAAAATAAATGAATAAGCAACAAACCGCGACATAATAAATCTCTCTAAATCATCAAAATCAAAGTTTATTTAAAATGTTTGCTGACTTCCAAAAAATAAAAATCACCAAAGGACTCTAAAGTGCTAAATCTGCTTTAAGGATCAACAGGCACAAATTTTTGCTATTAAAATCAACAAACAGCGAGTGGTGGTACCGACTCAAATAGCAAAATCAAAGATTTATCTGCGCCATTGGCACGGGTCAATTGCTAGTTTCATACAAAATCCATCGACACCCCCAGATGCTCTCATTCACTGGTTTTTCAACAAACTTTTCTTTCTCCACATACAAATCAATTTCAAGTCCAACGCACCATACATAAATACTCAAAACGTCTCTAAATCCCATATTGTCATCATGCAACCATCACCGCCAAAAACACCAACAACACTAAAAACAACAACAAAAACACCAACAACACCAAAAACAACAACAACAACAAAAACACCAACAAGGCCATCAACACCGAAAACATCAACACCAAAAAAACCGCCAACACCAAAAGCGCCAACACCACCGAAGAATTCTGGTGGAACGGCGACGGCGACGCAGTCGTTGAACGAAGCGAACATCGATCCGGCGGTTCGAAGTCTCGCCTACTATCACGGTGTGTAAACACTTTTCTCAATCCATTGTTGCTTACATCAATGGAAACTTGTTGCACGGTTACTCTCCTTTTTTGTTGTTAGCGTAAAGCTGCCCTCTTCTGAACATTGCATCGAACGGACCAAAAGAACAATCTCAAAACAGTGCAACTTTTACAAAAGCAAACAACCCTTCCAAGCCTGTTTGTTATTATGCTATTTGGAATGGCTCATGGTTCAACTAATTGGTCGAACAAATGGGTCACCTGATTTTTGTGTGTTTACGTTGTTTTCCCTCAAAAATCACACGCTAAAAAAAGGTGTCTGAACTGGTGTCCGTGTCCCGGGAGTAAAAATGGTGCACAGACGCCGAATGTGATGAATGTTGCCACTAACCGAAAGTAAAAAATTGTGCAAGTTAGACAACATCAATTCAAAGCAAAACAAACGAAAGAAAATTCATGGCGTTTTCGGTCACTTTATTTTCAGGACAGGACACCCAGGCGAACAAAACACCGGACACTTGTTCGGACACCTTTTTTAGTTTGTAATCGGTGATATGACGACGATGACAATAATAATAAGCTGTTCTAATTCCAAATAACACACACAGGCTTGCAACAAGGTTCACTCACATTTGTGCGACTCAATTCCAGGAATCGTGGCGCAAGATGAAATCACTGATGTGCTGAAAAAGAGTGGCGACTTTCTGGTGCACAAAGTGCCGGACACAAAAAAGGGTCCAACGCTCCAGATCTCCGCCCTCTGGAAGGACCGCGTGAGAAATTACGAGATCGAAAAGACCGCAACGGGAAAGTAGGATAGAAAATTGTTGAAAAGTCGAAAACTTTGGTTGACATTTTCTGTGTCACGTTTTGTGTTGGTCTCGACGCGATCCATCGAAAGGAAACCAGTTCCATTTTTTTGTGGCAATAGATCGAAATTGCCGAAGTGACTCCTCGGATAACTTTGCCAATTTTGAATTCCCGCGTCATGCATGAAACTGTTCATTTAACTACCGTATTACCCCCAATAAACCCCCATGGGGGATTAATACGTCAGCGACTTTTAGGGGTGGGGGTTTATTGGTGGGGGGGGGATTATTGGTGGGGGGGGGGTTTATTTACAAAAAAATTCTAGGGGTGGGGGTTTGTTGAAAAATGGCAAAAATACCTTGCATGGCAGGCAAGAAAGTCGTAGAAACTTCTACTCTACATAGAAATTTCCTTTTATAACAGCCTTTTGTAATGAAATTACTATTAACTCACTCATTTGGGGCCTTTGGTAGCACAATTTCATCATTTTCACTGCAACCAGCCACTGATATCGTTGGGTATGTGTTTCAAACAGGTTTCCAATTAACCCCCATGGGGGATTATTTGTGGGGGGGGGGATTATTTGGAAACTGGTCGGGGGGTGGGGGTTTATTGGTGGGGGGGGGATTAATGGTGGGGGGGGGTTTAATGCGGGTAATACGGTATGCGTGCATTGAGTCTCCTCGCGAGCAAAATAAAGGATCACATGCATTCTTCAAGATACCGAATGGAGGGGAAACAGCCGCTTGACGTGTTCGACAGCGTTAAAGATCTGATTGAATGGTACAAAACGAGGTCACGAACAAACCCCGAGGAAGACATCCATTTAGTGCGGCCGATCGATCGACCCGAGTGGCAGTTGAACCGCGAACAGATCAAGCTGTACGATAAACTGGGCCACGGAGAGTTCGGCGAGGTGTACAAAGGTTGAAATTTTTGAGGATATTGACAGGCTGATCAGATGTGGAAAGGATGTCCGAATTCGGAATCAAAACGCCTCGGGTTCACTCCTGAGATTCTGAGATACCGTGTGAGACATGAGATGGTGATTCTCGGCAGAATCAGCAGTGTTTTGTTTTGTTGGCAAAAATTTGATCGCGCGGCAAATTGTGCTTGCAGTCCATTTGGCTGTATATACAGCTAGCTAGTTGGTTGTTGGTTGCACACAGGAGCAGTTGATGCATGCATTATGCATTGCTGTGAAGGCGGAGTTTGCCTGCACAAAATAAACATGAATCCAAGTGCACGTGTGTCCAACCAACAACCAATCAGCTGTTTATGGACTGTAATTCGCATCGTTTTTTGTGTTTTAGGGGCGCTCATCGTCGACAAGGAAGCGACGCTCGAGTGCGCCGTCAAACTGATGCGACAGATCGCGGCGCCCGGCGGCATTTCAAAGTTGCAACGGGACCAGTTTTTGAAAGAGGCAAGCAGGGATGCGCTCCGGGATTTGTTAAGTTGTTCAGCACAAAAACAAACGCGATTATGACGTTTGGGCGCAAAACAGCGCTGTTTTCCGGCTGCTCAGCGTTCAAACAGCAGCGTTCGGCTCTTCAGCCGTGCCGCTTTTCCACACCACATTTTTTGACATTACTCAGCGTTTTTAGTAGAAAACGCACATTGTATAAATAATTTGAGGGGTTTTGAAATACTGTGAAAAAAGTATTAGGTATTTTTCAGGCCCGTATCATGCGCGCATGGGACCACAAGAACATCATTCGACTCTACGGCGTGTCCGTGCAGGAGGAGCCGTTGATGATCGTGCTCGAGTACATCGGAGTTGAAATTTTAAAAATTTCAATTGTTAAAAATGCTAACTTGCCGAATTTTGCGCGAACTGGCCAATGTCACGCCAGCTGGTGTTTTTAAGAACCGTGTTTTGGATACAATTTTTTAAGTTGATGCCCCTTTCATTGAATTCAGAAACCCAAAGGAACCACACTTCGGTGGTTTGGTGTGGAAGTGGAAGTGGAAGTAGTGCTTCAAGGGCTGAGCGTTTGGTTTGGTTTGGTCAATGCCTTTGTCACAAGAGCGAAGAGACAGCCTCCAAGCGCCAACCGTTTATTGCGACACAACACCACACACGCGTTAACCAAGCAACCATGCTCAATAAAGAAAAATCAATTCCAATTTCTTCGCCAACTACCGCAGATACGCGCCGAACGGCTCGCTGCTGCGTTTCCTGCGCAAGAACGCCATCAAGATCCGGCTGGTGCATCGCGCCCGTTTTTCGCTGGACGCCGCCTGCGGACTGGCGTACCTCGAGAAGCAGAAGTGCATCCACCGTGACGTCGCCGCACGCAACTGCCTGATCGGCAAGGAGGGCGAGGTGAAAATCGCGGATTTTGGTGAGTGGTGGCGTTGGGTTTTTCTGTTTATTTGGTTTGTTGGTTGGTTGGTTGATCATTGTCGTTGGTTGTTTTTTGTTGGTCATCTGGTGAATGAAAATATTTCTGTCGCTCGCTTGTCGACTCTCGTTAAACGCATCAGCGCTTTGATTCAATTGAACGGAATCAAGAACAAGTGTTTTTTGAAAGAAAACGTTTCGTCAAATCTTTTTTGCCTTGAAAAACTTTTCTGAAATTTGTTTTTGTTTTTTTGGTGCTTTTTCTTCTTGTTTTTCTTGACAACAACTGGGTTTTGTTTCTTGTTCGAATGAGATTTGTGGAAACTGTAACTTTCCTTCTTTTCATTTTCCAAGTTTTTGCTTACAAGCACATATTTCTCATCACCTTTTTAATTTTGACACAAAATTTGGAGTCCCTTTTTGGTTGGTTTTGGTTCACGACGAAAGCAACAGCAACGTAATCAAAAACAAAAATACTTTTCGGGCTGTTTGTTTTGTGCAAAAATTGGGGTGTAACAAACTTTAAAAAAGTTGAAACTCTAAACTCAGCACTGAAAAGTTGCAGAACCCCTTATTTTTTACAAAACAACAATATTCAATGGATATGGAACCCGTTGCGCAGCGAAAAATTAAAAGCGCGGAGTGTGAAGGGGCTCAGGTGCATCGACCAACTATCAAATTCTGAAAAAGTATTCTCGCTTTCTTTAGCAAAAAGTAGCTTAGCTTTTTAAGTATTTTTTTGCAAAAAAGTGAATCAAAGAGCAAAAGTGAACGGTTGCAAAGAGTTTTTGTGCTCGCTCAGGTTTGAGTCGCGGCGACATGGGTGCGCAAACATACAAGGATGAGACAGGCAGCAAGTTGCCGGTGAAATGGCTGGCGCCCGAATGTCTGACGTCGCGTCTCTACTCGCACAAGTCCGACGTTTGGGCGTTTGGCGTGTTGCTGTGGGAGATTTTTAGTGATGGAGCCGAGCCGTATCCGAAAATGACGAATAAAGACGTTCGTTTTTTCGATGTTTGTTTTAAAAACATTGAGGAATATTTATAAAAACGAACATTCTGCTGAGTGACCGTTATGTTTGCCGTTGCTCAACATTTTGTATCTCGACATACTTTTTATGGAGGTCACTGAAGAAAAAAATATGCTGCGTTTAAGCATTTGCAGCCACACTACAGTCGAACTCAATAAGGCCGAGGGGAGGCTGCTCACACTCCGCACCCTTCTTTTTTCGTGGATCTGGATTCTATTGAAACGTGTTTCTTTTGAATGAGTGAATTTCCAGCACTCTTTTCATGCTAAAAATAAAATGAAAATGTTAGACACTGCGAAATTCAGATTTTTTATTCAACAGATCAAAAATGCCTTTTTTGTTTGTCGACGACAACGACGTCGTCGCTTAATTTTTGCGTGTAAACTGAAAGACAAATGCCTGAAAGGAGTGCGCTGTGTATGGTTTGCTGCGTGCACCAAGTAAATGAACACAGCAGCTTACAAAAAACTACTTGAAAACGGTGAAAATGAAAGATGAAAGCAAAGTCGTCGTCTTGTCGTCGTCGTCCGCGAAGTCGAAACGCATTTTTTTTAAATTGCGGACAAAATTTTTGTTTATCGGTCAGCTATGTAGGAATGAAACCCACTTCAGCTGGCCACACAGCGCACTCATTTCAAGCTTTTGTCTTTCAGTTCACACGCAAAAATTAAGCGACGACGTCGTCGTCAAACAAAAAAATGCATTTTGAGCTGTTGAATTACAAAATCTGATTTTTGCAATCTCCAACCTTTTGAGTTTATTTTTAGCATGAAAAGGGTGCTGGAAATTCACATTCATTCAAAAGAAACACGATTCAATAGAATGCAGATCCACAAAAAAGAAGGGTGTGGAGTGTGAGCAGCCTCCCCTCGGCCGATCAATCAGCTGATTCCGTACAAATGATTTTGAGAGTACGCTACTGAACTTAAGGCCACTGACGAAATCACAGCGTATACCGTATTACCCCCATTAACCCCCCCCCCCCACCATTAATCCCCCCCCAACCAATAAACCACCATAGAAAGTTTCCGAATAATCCTCCCCTCCACAGATAATCCCCCATGGGGGATTATTGGAAACCTGTTTGAAACACATACCCAGCGAGTTCAGTGGCTGGTTACAGTGAAAATGATGAAATTGTGCTACCAAAGGCCCCAAATGGATGAGTTAATGGTAATTTCATTACAAAAGGCTGTTGTAAAAGGAAATTTCTATGTAGAGTAGAAGTTTCTGCGACTTTCTTGCCTGCCATGCAATGTATTTTTGCCATTTTTCAATAAACCCCCACCCCTAGAATTTGTTTGTAAGTAACCCCCCCACCAATAATCCCCCCACGAATAAACCCCCACCCCTAAAAGTCGCTGACGTATTAATCCCCCATGGGGGTTTATTGGAGGTAATGCGGTAGATGCATAAACATTGGCAGCGCTACGGACTCGTCAGCGTGACGGACAGAGAAGACAGACCTGCCCAAAACGTTTCACCTTTTAACTTAACAGAACATAACTTACAGGAGTTAAAACCTACAAAGCAGACTCTGTAGCTTAAGGCGGAAACACCATTTAGTTTTTCGTCCGTACGCACAAACGTCCATCCCGTGCGCAAACTAATCGTGTCCGTAATGCATTACGATAGCACACACGACACGATTTCGAAATCGCGTGGCCATTTTTACGTGTCGTGTCCGTGCGTACGCACAAAAAACTAATTGCTAAACGCGCCTTTACTCTGAGAAGAACATCAGCGAATTTGTAAAAATTAGCATCATCACGTAAAAAATCCTGCATTCCATCGGCGCAGCACAACACAACAACAAAAATGTTCGCTCAACATTTATTTGCAGACGAAGGAAAAAGTGGTGAAAGAGCACTATCGGATGTCGCCGCCCGAGGGAACGCCGGACAAAGTGCAACAACTGATGAACAACTGCTGGAAGGATCTGCCCGAGAAGCGACCCGCGTTCAGAGAGATAGCGAAGACTCTGAAGAAATGGAACGAGGGATTCAACATCAGTGACAGTGGTCTAAGCTCGATCCAAACACATGTATAGCGCGCCGCGACGACGTATCGAACTGGAAATGGATATATCATTCATTATATTCGGAATTTCTGTCTTCCTAAAATAAACAATAACGTCCCCGACAACTACAGTGTACAACTATAGCCACACTAAACATGTGTTTACCACACCAAACCACACTAAACAGGCCGAGCCAAAAAACGTAACGGTTTTCAGTTTTTTTTCTGGCACGCATCAGGTGACATAGCTAAAACATCTAGAAAAACTTGGTTCATCCAGTGTTCCAGTTTATAGGACGTAAGCTTTAACCAAGAGGATTCTCGTTGAAGTTTAATAAAGCATGTTTCACGAGCGAAAGCTTTGGAACACTTCTGTGGCCGATGACAGTTCTCACGCGTTTTTAGTTTGTAAAAAATCGATAAAATTGTATTAAAAACCATCTTTTTTGTCGAAGTTTCAAACTTTACCTGAAATCCGTTACTTCTTTGGCCCATCCAAAATATTTCCAATTATTGATTTTAACTTTATTGACAGTTGGTGATATTTTAACTGGTTTTGCTAATTGACCCATCCGTCGTATGTACATGCACAGTATGGTTGAAATAAATAAAGCACTCTGTCTCCTCAAGCAAGGCGAGACCAGTGGCAGCCCACGGTATGGCCGATTAAACATGGCATCTTTTTTAGGGTGCAAGGAAAGGAACGCGGAAAAACGATTTGGAAAGAATCGGGCTTCTTGAAAAACAAAACTTCGTTTTATTAACAGAGGTTTTATAATTTTAACTTCTGTATACATAAATAAAATAATAAAATATTCAAAGAGATGAATCGATCACCTTAGCTAGAAATTTTGTGAAAGTCATTCCATAAACACCGTCGATACGCCGTGTGTGATGTCATTCATTGTTTTTTTAACAAAAACCTTTCTATAAAAGAATTGATTGCACAAGTTTAACCGCTCAACCTAGAAGTCTCCAAATCCAACTGTCATCATGCCGCCAACACCAACACAACAGGTGAATATCGATCCAAACATCTGTCCAACAGTTCGAACTCTCTCCTGCTATCACGGTAAGAAAGTGAGCCCTTGTTACAAACGCTTGCATCCATGAGAGGGGCAACCAAAAACTTTAGGTCTTCAGACTAGGGCTTATTGAACACAAAGCCATTCCAAGTGAATTCAGGAATCATGTCAATCGACGAAATCGATAAAGAGTTGAGAAATGACGGCGATTTTCTGGTGCGCAAATCGTCCGCTACGGCAGAAAGGGGTCTAAGTCCAATGCTTTACCTCTGCGTTCGTTGGAAGGGCTGCGTGAGACAATATCTGATCGAAAAGACACGAACTGGGAAGTACGATGAGTAAACCTCGTTTCATAGCTGCATTCAATTCAGGTCGTGAATGGATTTGTTTTTGTAGACTGATTCTCAAGGAGGGTATGTGTGTGTTCCTGATGACGTCCCTGCTTTTGAAAATCAGGTGATCGATTGGTTGATTTACAGTATTTCAAAAGATTGGAAGCATCTCTCGAAAGATGTTCATCATACATTGTACGTTTGTGAAAATTTGGGTGTAGCCCAGGGAACTGTGTTTCAAAGCTCACAACATTCTCATGCAACAGAAACAAAAACACAAACCGTAAAAAATGCAATATTGCAACAAAAATCAATACACATACTGTATAATGATGGTAAAATGCAACATTATTGCAAAAAACTTTCTAGTGCTGTGGTAAAGTTCAGAAGGAACCTGTGCATTATTCCTGAAGACACTTGTGCGTTTTTTCAAGGTACAAAGTGGGCCTGAGGCTGTGGTTCGACAGTGTCCGCGAGCTCGTCGACTGGTACACGGTGACGGGCATGCTGGACGACGTCGGCACGCAGTTCAACAGGCCGATCAGTCGAAACGAGTGGGTGCTACCGCGCGAGCAGATCGAACTGCACGAACTGATCAGCAATGGAGCGTCGCACGACATGTACAAATGTAATGAAGTGCTCGTGTTTGTATAAATGTAATCATAAAACTGTGCCGGTTGTGCACGCATTATTCAACAATGCCCTTCCACCCACGTCGGACTACCATATTACCCCCAATAAACCCCCATGGGGGATTAATACGTCAGCGACTTTTAGGGGTGGGGGTTTATTGGTGGGGGGGATTATTGGTGGGGGGGGGGCTTTATTTACAAACAAATTCTAGGCGTGGGGGTTTATTGAAAAATGCAAAAATACCTTGCATGGCAGGCAAGAAAGTCGCAGAAACTTCTACTCTACACAGAAATTTCCTTTTATAACAGCCGTTTGTAATGAAATTTACCATTAACTCATCCATTTGGGGCCTTTGGAAGCACGATTTCTTCATTTTCACTGCAACCAGTCACCGATTCGCTGGGTATGTGTTTCAAACAGGTTTCCAATAATCCCCCATTTGTGGGGAGGTGGATTATTCGGAAACTTGTCGTGGGGTGGGGGTTTATTTTTGGGGGGGGGGATTAATGGTGGGGGGGGGGTGGGTTAATGGGGGTAATACGGTATGTTTAATCGGACATAAATAGGACCTAAATTAATCGGGAGCTTTCATTCAGGTACGCTGTACAACTGCAGAGAAAAACTCGAATGCGCCGTGAGAGTGCAAACCGGCACCGCGTCGGCGTCAAAACAATCGAAAGAAGAGCGGGCGGCGTTGGTAAAATCGGTGAGTGTTTTGTGATTGAAAGAAGGGGCTTAAAAATGTTTATAATAAAATTATGTAAAATATGGTTCAATTAAACTGAGTTGTTGAATAGTTGGAATGTTTGAATTGAGTTCACTTGACTTGATTGAATTTGTTCAAACACTTGTTCGGTGTTTCAATTGCAATTTTTATTAAGATGAACTTCGCATTATTTGTTGCACATTAGGTGTAATGTTTGGTCGACGTTTGGTTGTCTTTGAGAAGTGTTCGTGGTGTTGTGTTGATCAGTTTCTTTTTCTTTTGGTAATTTGAAAAACTGACAAAAAGCAAAATATAAAGCCAATCTTATCCAGACCGGCGTCATGTTTGCTCGGTGGGAGCACAAGAACATTCCTCGCTTCTACGGAGTTTCCATGCAGGAGGACCCGTTGATGTTTGTGCTCGAGTAAGTCGAAGAAGAAGTCACTCGAAAAAAGCGTTCGAGCGCCAAAACATTAACGCCAGCTCGCGTTATTTAGCGCTAATATAACGAGCTTCACCACGCCAGCTGGTGTTTGTACTTGCGTATTTAGGTACCGTATTACCCCCATTAACCCCCCCACCATTAAACACCCCCCCCCCCCCACCAATAAACCCCCACCCCACGACAAGTTTCCGAATAATCCCCCTCCCCACAATAAATCCCCCATCGGGGATTATTGGAACCTGTTTGAAACACATACCCAGCGAATTCAGTGGCTGGTTGCAGTGAAAATGATGAAATTGTGCTACCAAAGGCCGCAATTTCATTACAAAAGGCTGTTATAAAAGGAAATTTCTATGTAGAGTAGAAGTTTCTGCGACTTTCTTGCCTGCCATGCAAGGTTTTTGCCATTTTTCAATAAACCCCCACCCCTAGAATTTGTTTTTAAATACCCCCCCCAATAATCCCCCCACCAATAAACCCCAGCCCTAAAAGTCGCTGACGTATTAATCCGGGGGTTTATTGGAGGTAATACGGTATTAGCCACCAGACGAAACACTGAGAATATACTTTGGCTGCTCTGCTACGGTTGCCGCAGTAAAGTGGCCGCTTAAGGCGGAAACACCATTTAGTTTTTCGTCCGTACGCACAAACGTCGTTCTAAATCCCGTACGCAAACTAATCGTGTCCGTAATGCATTAAGATAGCACACACGACACGATTTCTAAATCGCGTGGCCATTTTTTACGTGTCGTGTCCGTGCGTACGCACAAAAAACTAATTGCTAAACGCGCCTTTACTAAAACCGCACGTGTCTCACTAGTGGCTAATTTTTCAGGGTCACAGTTTTGTCAGTCAAATGCAGTCAGTTTCAAAATAAACAACGAAAACCAAAAAATACATGTCACTCCAAATGCAAGTACCGTAGCCTTACCGTATACCGGCACAGACATGCACCCCACGGGTCGCTGCTTGCGTTCATGCGCAAACACGCCGACCAGATTCGACCGGTGCACCGCGCGCGCTTCTCGTTGGACGTCGCCTGCGGACTCGCGTACCTCTGTCGGATGCGCTACGCGCACGGCGACATTGCCGCTCGAAACTGCCTGATCGGCAAGGAGGGCGTCGTCAAGATCGCTGGTGTCGGTGAGCGGTGTTTACTTTTTCTAAAGTTTTTTTCTCTTCAAAACCACTTTAAAAACGTGCAACACGTTCCGACGAATGTGATAGTGGAACAGATTTTTTTCCGTGAGGTGTTGGCTATTCCGATAGAACAACACCCTGTACGGCCGTATATTGTTTGTTCGCGTCACAAGATGTTGCCGAAAGTGACACGCTAGAAAATTGCATTTTAGCGTCGTGTCCCTGATCATTATAGCGGTACGTTAGTAAAAAATATAAACGGAGCCGCATCGTGAATGAATGACAGAGAAAAAGAAGCGGTCGTTCTGATTCTTGATAAGAAATAAAAGCGTTCGGTGCCGCCAAAACAAAAAAGAAAACAACCCTTTCCACAATGCGTGCAGGCGTTCGTAACGTGGCACATGTGCAACAGCGCATCAAGCGAGCGGTGGAGCAGGACGCGTTGATGGTGAAATGGCTCGCCCGTGAGCTCTTGGCCACCCACATCTACACGTTCCAGACCGACGTTTGGGCGTTCGGCGTGCTGCTGTGGGAAATCCTACACGACGGCGCGCAGCCGTACCCGAATATGACCGTTCGAGAGGTTTCCGCGCTTTATTTTTGTTTTTTATTTTGGGGTCACCACCGGTAAAAATGCTAAAGTCGCTGCAAAAATTGACAACACGCGTGATCATTTGGGTAAATTTTAAAACCGCGGTTGGTTTTTACTGCAGTTCTTTTGAAAAACTTCGAATAGAATAAATTTCGGAATGGATTTTAGCATGGAATAGGCAAATTTCGGAAAGGATCACGAAATTCTTTTGAGGTCGTGTGAACAGAATGTGCAGGTGAAAGAGCGCGTGTTCAACGAGCACTACCGAATGCAGCCACCGATCGGCATACCACAGCAGGTGCAACAATTGATGACAAGCTGCTGGCATGACGCACCGGAGCGGCGGCCCCGCTACAAAGAGGCTGCCGTGGTTCTGAAAGACTGGAACGATACGTTCGACAGTAAAGCCACGGACGCCTTCTTGGATTTGTTCAAGTCGTGATCGGTTATTGTTTTTTTTGTTTGAAACTAGTAGATAACCCGTGCCTTAGAGAATAAATACAATTATTAGTTTTGAGTGGATTTTGGCCTTTTGACCCGTGCCAAAAAGCAATCTTGTTTGTGAGTTACATTCCACTGTCATGCCATGCATGCCCGTTAAAAGTATGACAAGATAAGATTATTTGGAAATTTTGTGACTGTTTTTGGTCGTTACACCGCCTTCGAGCTAAAAAGCTAAAAAAAGTAAAATAATTCTAAAAGTACACTAAAAATCAAGTATAAACGCGTGTTTTACCTGAAATTAGCGAAACTAGCCTATTGACCCGAGCGTATGTGGCTTAATCAATACCAAGCCTTTTTGGTGAAGTGGCACTGACTTAGAAAGAAAAAAACAGTAACGTTTACTGAATAATAACCCAATAACCCTGAAGAAAATTTACCTTGTGCTGCCGTGAAGTCGCCTACAATACAAATTTTTTTAATGTATTTAAATAAATAAAAAATGCGAAGTTTATGATTTTGCTATTTTTACCCGTTAACCCTAACCGAAGGCAAGCCTTTTTGTAAGTCAAGTAAAATTGAATAAAAAATATACAAACTAACGTTATTTTTATTTACCCGTGTTAAAAAGCTAATGCTTTTTTACCCGTTTACCTAAGCCAAGCCTTTTTTGTAAAGTGAAAATGCGAAGTTTATGATTTTGCTATTTTTACCCGTTCACCCTAACCTAAGTCAAGCCTTTTTGTGAGTTAAGTAAGATTGAATAAAAAATATTTTTATTAAAAAATACCCGTTTTAAAAAGCTGATGCTTCTTTTACCCGGTTACCCTAACATAAGCCAAGCCTTTTTTCTAAAGTGAAAATGAATAAAAGAAACAAAAAAGTGACGTTTATAATTTCGTTTTGCAGTCATTGCTTCTTTTTACCCGTTTAACCCAACATGACCCAAACATTTTGCAAAGTGAAAATGAATGGTAAATACCATTTCGACCCAATTAAAAAACTAACTTTTTCGCTCAAATGAATGGAAATACAAAAGTATTTTCAATTTTACTTGTGTTAAAAAGTCACTGCTTCTTTTAGCAAAGGCTAAGCCTTTTTGCAAGGCGAAAATGAATGGAAAATACAAAACAACTAACGTTTTTTTTCAAAATCCCCGCTTTAAAACTTAACGCAAACTGCAATATGCAAGTGCTATGCCGATGTCGTTTCTCGACCCGTTTTTCAAAAATTATACAAACCTTTTCTCACAGACGGTTTTGTTTCATCTTTTGCACCATTCAATCATGAAGTTCTGAGCAGCAACAATTGACATTGGCTCATCGTTTGCTAAACTGTCGCTGTTCACCAAAGAGCATCATGATGACTTCAGTAATGAAGAGCGTTTTGAATAGACAATTTCAAACGGCATGAGGTAAAGAAAATTTAATTTTTTTTTAAATAGCAAAAATGGGCGCCAATTCAAATCGGCCAAAAATTACACGCGGTTACAGACACTTTGTAAATTTAATAATATAGACTAGCCAATTGACCCGTGCCTACGGCACGGTTAGCTGATATCTGATAAATACAATTATTATTTTTGAGTGGATTTTGCCCGATTTTGGCTTTATGAACCGTGCTAAAAAATGCATTGCATTTTGATTGTGAGCTGCTTTAGTCGTTACCGTTCAAATTATCAAAAACAATATTCTGATCGCGAACACTATCTTTACTGCATTCTGTTTTAAAATTAAAAACAATCTTTTTTAATCACTAATGGTCAATTGCTGTTCCCGTTAAAAACGATTTTAAAGTTAATTGAATTGAACAGACAAAAAGCAACGCTTTATTAAAATCGTTTTTGAATGTAATTTGTAATTGCAATTTTGAACTTTTGTTTTTGAAACTGACACATTTCTAATTAAACCCGCGTGTTGAAAACAAATTTGAAGGGCGAAGTTTATAATTTTGCTGTAATGTTTTTACCCGTTCAGCCTGATCTAAGCTAATCCTTATCACGCACTTCATTAACAACCCCCCGTGTATTTGATTTCGCAATTAATTTTTTTAGTTGACTTGTTTAGATAAGTCTTTTCTGTTTTTGAAAAAGTTCTCAAGCAAAAACTTTTCAACAAAAAGATACTGAAAAATAACGTTTTGAAATGAAAGTGCAATGTGCACTTGCAATGTCGATGTCGTTTTGCAACCGGTTTTGAAAACAATTGCAACTATTTTTCATAGTTGGTTTTCTTTCATTTTTCGCTTTCGGTCATCAAGTTGTGAACAGCAACAATTACCATTGTTTGTCAATCGCATGTTAAAGCGCTGTCGCAGATGACCAAAGAGTATCATGATGACTTCGTAGTGAACAGTGACGTTTTTGAGAAAATAATTGGCATTGATAATAGGTTAAAAATTGAGATGCAGTTTTTTAAATAGCAAAAATGAGCGGCAATTCAAAAAGCAAAAAAGTGCCACACACAGACACCACTATTATCTTAGTATTATGATGTTCACGAATTACGAGCGAAATGGTCAGATTTGGTAAAAAAATAACTCATTTTATGTCTTCGAAGACATTTTCTTTTTCAAAACTCATTTTTCAGATAGATAGCTGGCTGAGATTTTTTTTAGATACATAATAGCTAAGCCGAAAAAACCTGTCTGATAGAGATAGATTAGAAAATTTGGTGGGAGAGACGACACAATTTGTGCCCACGGAATGTTCGATACATTTCGGGTGAGGTGGAGGGCTATTGTTGCTCTGCTGCAATCTCAAAACACCCAGACCCCAGTGACGGACCAACCTCATGCACCCTCTCGATGAGTGTCGTGGTGAGCGCAAGAATCACCAATAAATCACCGAATGTGAAACGACCACAAGAATCACCGATAGATCACCGTATATGACACGCAAGAATCACCGATAGATCACCGCATATGACACGACCGCAAGAATCACCGACAGATCACCGAGTACGAAGCATATGATTGCACCTGTGTCAACATTCCCTTTTTGTCACAATTTTGTCACACAGCTGCACGGTGCTTGTGTTCGAGCACCACACTCGACGTGCGTGCGGGCGTCGTGCCGATTCAGGGACGTCAGGCGAGAGCACCGAGCGAGACCACGATGACCAGTCGACAGAAGCACCCGTGTTTGGTGTCTGACGGAGCCATGCACACCGCAGCGGGCCTCGAGATGATGATGATGCCCGTTTGGGTGTTGAGGCTTTGCTGACGGCCAGCTGGACGAACGATGGTTTTGATGGTTGATGATGCCAGTCGACCATGTTAACTGCGGAAGGGAACACAATGAAGTTCTCTGACCGGTGTTGGCCGTTTTTATAGGATTCTTTTTGGTGCAATTAGCGCAACGACCGCCTAATTTGCAATCGTTCTGCAATTATCGTGACCGAATTTCGACGTTTTGCTGCATTTATCTGCGCATTTTCTCTAATTTTCTCACTGATACAACGCAAAACATAGTGCTAATTATTTTCTTGAACCACAATTATTTCGGAAACATGAACAATAATTGCACTGCAATTACCAAAATCGGACGTTAATGAGAGTCAGAAAACGTATATAAGCAGGCAAAACCGGCTGAAAAATCAGTCTCGGAAATGAATCCGAAGATGAAGATGAAGCCAGTCTCGGATTCGTTTCTGAGACTGAAGCCAGTCTCGGATTCATTTCCGAGACTGAAGCTGGGTACCCTAGTAGGGGAGCCCGGGAGTACAATCCCGGTAACCTCGCGCTGGGAGAGCTCGAGGGGTAAGTGGAAGGGGATTTGGGTAGGGGGGAGTGGAGAGTAGGGTTAGGGGAAAAAAATCCGAATTTTTTTTAAATTAAAAAAAATTTAAAAAAAATTTTTTTTTTACAAGTTAGGTTTGTTCGAAGCGTCTCGTCGAGCTGAGTTCATCTAGACTATTTTCAGAACGATCCGGAAAACTATAAGAGCGAAAATCGTGTTTTATTGAAATTATGTCCATTTCATAGAGGGAAAGTTGCATTTTCAACAGTAAAACAGGACAATTTTCGACGTGTACTTGAATATTGAACCGTTCTTAGTTGTTCCTCTTTAGAAAATTACCAAAATTTGACTGTGTTCAAAAATTCCTGTTTGCTGTAGCTAAGTCGGCAACCCCTGTCGACCCGGTCGCCCCCCCCCCCCAAGACACTTACTTTCAGGTTCAACCAGCTATGCTATCTGCCACATGGCGAGAGCCCACTCTTCAAATCATCGTATCGAAAACACGTACCATGATTTCGCGATCACGTTGCGGGCAACTGACAGACGCAAGTTTAACTCGTTAGTTTAGCTCAGCACGCAAGTTTTAACATGTGGCCATGTTATCGGGTATCTGAAAAACGGTCGTGTGATGTGGTATTAACCAACATCCCCGCTCCAATTGTTTAACAATATATCGCACAACTCCATTGTAGACCTATAACGTACGCCAATCAACAAGATTGTTCATCTCATGGCCTACCGACTGAAAAAACATGTTCTAAGTTGCAAGAAAACGATTTCTGAAACGATATTTCAATTCAGTTAAGTCATTTCAACGCTAAAAATTGACTCTAGAAGTCATCCAAATCGAAAAACATGGAGTACGTCGGTCAAAATGACCAAATAATGACATGTACCTAAGCACACAAAGAAGTTGGGAAGAAAATTTGGTTTGAACTTTCAAAAAATTATGCCATAAATCGAGCAAAGTAGAAGAAAAATTTTTCAAATTTTTTTTAAGTTTGAAAAAAAAATCCAAATTTAAAAAAAAACGAAAAAAAGAATTTTTTTTCAAAGCCCCTAACTAGGATTGGTATTCATATTTAAAAATGTTGAAAAAATGATTTTTGATTTTTGATCAGATAATGCTTGCAATAAAGTCGTTGTAGGTTCCTTATCCTAAATCTAATCCTAATCCTAAGCCAAGCCTTTTTATAAGGTGAAAAAGGATCAAATTGGTTTTCGCATTTTTTTCTTTCCTGTGTTAAAGAGGAAGAGGGCCACCTCCACCATGAAGCCGTACGCCTAACTAGGGTTGTTAAACAAAAATGAAAATTTTTTTTTAAAAAAAAGTGATTAAAAAAAAACAAAAATGCCGATTTAAAAAAAAAAAATTCGAAAAATTTTCCTCTAATATGCTCTGAAAACCTCAATTTTGGCACAATTTTTCGAAAGTTCAACAAAAATTTTCTTTGATTATACCTCGTAAAACCTTTAGCAGTCGATTTTGGGCCGTTTTACCGACTGATTTTAGGCTTCGACAACATCTGCGATGAAGTTTTTGAGCGTCCCAAAGCTTAGCCTACCATTTCCGATGCAGATAAGGTGACGATTCGCCTCGCAGAGCGTCCGATTGTGCTCGCTGCTCCGTTTGCAAGCGCTACGTTGTCTGGTTGCTGCTTCGTGTCGTGTCGTCGCGACACCATCAGAAGAATTGATCGAATTTCAAGGCGGTATGTTTGTCTTCACTTTAGCATTAGCTTAGCTGGGGACAATTAGTGACGTTTTGGAGGTCAAAACACAAGAAGAGACATGGTGACGGTTTGGAAAAGGGGTAATTGAGGTCACCAAAACAAAATCTGCAAAGTTCCGCCATACGGGAGTCATTCGGGAGGCGCTTGCATATCATATGTGGTTCTTCGGACTCCCTGATTTATTTAGCACAACTTTGATTTTTGAAATTTAAAAAAAAATTTGAAAAAAAAAACAAAAATGACGTTTTTTGTTTTTTTTAACAACCCTACCCCTAACCCTAGTGGAGAGGGTTGGGGCCGGGGACCGGGGGGGGGTGGAGGGGTTTGGGGCTGGGGACCCGAGGGTGGGGGAAGTGGAGGGGGTTGGGGCGGGTGGTGAACCGGGGCAGGGTCCCGGGCCGGGGGTTCCGTGGGGGGGGGGGTAGGGGGGGGGGTAGGGGGAGAAGAATAAGGGGAAGAGGAGGAAAGGGAGGGCACGACCAAAGACTGCATGGCCGGCAGGCGGGAGTACACCATCAGCTGCGGGAGCTAAAGTCGAACTCGAAAATGAGTGATCACGTTTGATGTGGGGCAGCTTTACAGTTTTTTTTTCAAATTACAGTCTGCTTGTTGAGTAGAATTGACGTTTTCGTTCTTCTGCAGTTTTGTTTCATTTCGTTTTTTGTGATTTTCAGAAAAATATGGCACAATCACCGGCGCATTGTCCTCAGCGAACGATCAATAGAAACAACAAAATCAAAAGCGCCTACGAGAGTGAGACCACGAGACGCGACCAGAAAGCCAGACACGACAATTTTCAAGCGAATAAAAAAACTGTCGATGATGATGGAAAATGCTCGGCGACGATGATTAGACGATGGAAGAATGTTGACGAACGAATTGTGGAATTCTCGAAAACGACAGAATATGACGACGACGACGGTTCGGGTTTGAACGAAAGTGAGTTTTTGGAGTGTGCTGGATCGACGGCCAGTGACGACGACGCTACAAGCAGCGACGACGACTTGACGCCGAGTGGATCGGGCGAATTCTGTGTGCCGAGTCCGTGGTCGTCGAAAGTAGATGTGATGGTGAATAAAACTGCTTGATTTTTTGATTTTGAGTTTTTTTTGTCAATCGCACAGTGACAAAAAAAACAAAAGTTGTGATTTGAATCACGATCGTGATTCGTGAGTGTTCGTAAATGTCACATTTTTTTGCAGAGAGAAACAATTTGTTGGCTTTGCTTGAAAACGATCAGCACTCACGAGGATTGGTGCAAGCGCTATACGGATGTTGATGTTCAAACGGATCGAAAAGGTTTGATTGGGGAAACATAATTGGTCCCTGTGGCCAGTTTTATAAAAGTGAGGAGTGAGGGGAAAATTTTGAGGGGAGTAGTTGAGTAGTGTTTTATAAAAGTGAGGAGAAAAAGTTTCAGTAGTGAACCGAGTAGAAAGTAAATTGTCACGTGTTAAAAATTCACTCCTCAATCCGAAACTACTCAGAGCGCGACGCTCGTTTTCATAGTTGTTCCAGAGCCGAGGGGTTGGGGGGGGCGATATAGATAGCTGGAGCAAATTTTCCAGATAGATAGATACCCTAGCTGGAAAATTTTGGGGGGGGGCGCGGGGGGGCTATGTGACTTTGGGGGGGGCCGGTCAAAATTTTGAAATTTGATAGATAGGTAGCTAAAACGCTAAAATACTATAAAAACAGCAAAATAATGCTAAAAATACGCTAAAAATCATGTATAAATGCATATTTTACCTAAAATTAGCAAAATTTTCAAGAATTACAAGCAAAAATAGTCAAGTTTGGTCAAAAATTACTCATTTTACGTCTTCGAAGAAAAAATTTTTTTAGATAGATAGCTGGCTGAGAAATTTTTTTTAGATAGATAATAGCTGAGCCGAAAAAACCTGTCTGATAGAGATAGATTCGAAAAATTTTTTTTGGGGGGGGGGCGCCCCCCCCCCCGAGAACAACTATGCTCGTTTTTTCAGCGACGAATTTTCCGTCTCACTGTCGCTCTTTCTGCTTGTAAACCAAGTCTGAATTGAAAATCATTGTTTTTTCATCAAAACCGGCGACAAAATCAAACCAAACCGCCAAAAAAACATGTTAATCAGATTTTCAGAAGTAGAGTTTGACATGTGAGATTATTTTGTAGTTTCGGAATTGAGGAGTCTTTTATAAAACCGGACAAAAACTGAGGAGTAAATTCACTCCTCAAAACTCCTCACTGTCACTACTCATTTTTATAAAACCCGTTTGTGAAAGTGAGTAAAACTAATCAAATCCTCAACTCCTCACTTTTTAAAACTGGCCACTCACGGGTGCGCCATATTGCCGCTGGAAGGGTTTCTGCGAACTGACACAGAAAAATACTACGAGACTCTGTCCAGCCGGAATACGTCACGTGGCAACCCTTGTGGCCATCATTAGGGGTCGTTTTGTGTTTGTTACTTACGTTTTGGCGTGGTTGGAGTAAGATGTTTTTGAGACACTGACATGAACGTGATTGGTTCTCATAGAATTTTCCCTGTTTTGTTGTCCCTGTAACAATGATTCCAACAGGTCTAATCCAAATTCAGTCCAGTTAGCTCATGTTGTAGCTTCATTTGACGTACGTAAAAGAAATGAGCGGCAAATTGAGCCTGGAAAATGGCCGGAAACGGTCACAGCAGCAGGGAACTTTTCGGCGGCCAAAAGAGGATACGGCAGAGGCAGATCGATAGTCGATATCTTCCCGCTCGGGAATGGTTTGTAAGCGAAAAACACTTTTTTCAGGCCACAATATTTTGATTCCGCTGATTTCTCTTTTGAATTAGACAGACTTCAGTGGCTGGGTAACTGATTTTTATTCCACATTCATGTCACGTTCAGGCAAGCACACAGATGCGAGCGTTGCTTTTGCGCAAGCTTGTTTTTTTGGAAAAATGTTGAAATCCTGGGTAAGATGAGCGTGGACGATTCGAGTAGCGTCTGAAATTCGTTATAATTGCAATCAGTTTTCAGATTCCACGCAGTCGAGTCACATTCGTAGCGGTGTTTCGTGTCAACTCAATCAGGCCCCTGGCAGTTCAGCTTCGGTGAACGCTTGTTGTTTGTGATGCTTGTTCATTCTTTAAAAAAGGTAAAGCACAAAGAAATTGTCACGCTAAGTGTAAGATGATCTTTTTCTGTTCCCGAGATGCGATATACAGTCACAACCAAAACAAAAGACAGTAAGCAAAAAATAAAATGCGCGTTTTGAAATGTTTTTACACGGTCAATCAGTGTTCTTTTTGTGGCAGTAGCTTGATAAGGTTGCGTTGGTTTCATTTCTCTTCAGCGTTCAATAATTTGTTAGCTTAGCCAGTTAGCTGCATGTTTCATGATGCTTGTGGTTTGCGCGTTTTATATGTGTCGTTTTTTGGTAATTTGTCAATTTTGGATTTGCAATTTGGTATGATTGGTATTTTTTGGGTTTTAAAAAATTGGCCTCTGTAAAAATTGTGTACAAACTACAAACAGAAACGAAAAAAATTTCGATGCAACAACAGTAATAGACGAAAAGATTGCAAGGTTTCAACAATAACATGTTTCACGCGGGTACTTTTTTGGCACCAGATCTCGGACTAAAATTAAAAGAACGGTAAACAAGAACAACCGAACTCTTAGAACAAAGAAAACCAATCCTGGCATAGCACGCCGATTGGCTGTCTCACGTTTGTCGGACGAATCAGTGGTTCTCAAGCTAAACGACGCAAAAAGAAAAAAATCTAATCATCCGTGTCTTTTGACGGATAGTAAGACATGGAAAAATCGCAAAGCATTGGCGGCTGCACTTCTAGAATGCCACAGTTGACGTATTTCACAAATTTCAACGTTTCTGTGTCGCGAAACACCAGCGCTAGACTGTTGCTTTTCGGGACGACAGTAAGCAACTGAAAAAATTAGTAACGATTTTATATGTTTTGTCCAAATTTTGGGACGGTCATTTGTTGCTAAAGTCATTGCTTGCAGACTGTACACTTTATTTGAAAACTTGTCGCGTGATTAAGTGTACGATGTACGACTGATTCTGACCGCGGCTTCTCTAATTTAGGCATATTTTACGCCAAACTCAAAATGCAACCAGCCAGGCATAAATTTACACAAACATGATTCGAAAAAACCAAAATTATGTCGAGATTATCCATTCTCGGGGCGGGGCACAGCTTTCTATACCACAACTGAACCAAAACTGTCGAGGTGTGATTTGTGTTTGGCATTCATCGTGTTGTCTGGAACCGATGGGGTTGGGGTGGGGAGCTACAAAAAAAACAATTTTCACCTCATCATTATCGCCCGAACTCGAATCAGAATCGGAACCTGTCTCTTTTTCAGATTCGTCGTTTTTTTCTTCATTTTTTTCTGCGACATCAACGTACGACGTAGAGCCACCAAAACATTCGTTCCAATCTGTCCAAGTGGAAGTGATAAAGTCCTAGTCTACAGACGGGGCACTCTGTTGTGAAACACTGATGTTGCACACAGTCACAAATAGGGTTGGCACAGGAAAAAAACTGGTTTCTTTTCCGTTTTAAAACCGTTTTTTCCAGTTTTTTTTTCCTGAAAAAATAAAGAACCGGTTTTTTACTTTAAAATTTTTTAAACTTCGTGGTCAAAAATCACAATTCTTCGTTTGATTGATAAAATGTAAAATTATATTTTTGAAAAAACGGTGCAGTGAACTGTGTCGAACTGAACTGGTGAAGCATCATTTTGCGGAAGCTTTTGTGGCAAGGGTCAAGTGAAATACGATGAAGACAAGGTGACTGTTAAACTAAGTGCATATGCAGACTGACTGACGATGTTGTCGATTTGCAAAGGGTAACTGACGAAATGTTATTTTTCGAACGCAATCCGCTACCAGTTTCACTTTGCAGTTCTGCAAATCTCGCCCCCTAATCGGGGTCAGCTATCCGTTCTCCTTGCAACCGTCCCTCCCCGCTCGCCACACCTAGAGATGTAAGGGTCAAAAAAAATTTTTTTATTTAAAAAAAAGTAAAAAAATGAGCATTTTTTTATTTTTTTTATTAAAAATTTTTGAAATTTTTTCTTTAATGTGCCCTGAAAATGCCGTTTTTGGCATAATTTTTCGAAAGTTCAACAAAAATTTTCTTTGACTTTACCTTGTCACTTAGTCTTCAACGCTGCAGGTGGTATTCTGGATTGATTTATCGACTGTTTTCAGCCTTGGTGAGTGATGATCGACTCGCGCATTGAAGTACTTGAGCGTCGCAAAGGCTAGTTCAACAAATTCCGATGCCGCTAAGGTGAGATAGAAGCAGAGAACTCACATTTACGCATCGTTTTTCAGGATCTCGAAAGGTCGAAATTGCACTGTCTGCCACTGCAAGCGTAACTTCGTTGGTTGCTCGTTGCTGTTTCGCCTCGTGTCGTCAGCATGATCACACCGGTTTGTTGTTGAACTTGTTTACGTGTTATTTGAGGTGAATTGAGAGGCAAAACACGAGACGTGATGTCGTCGGTGGGAAAATGGGGTCGCCGAAACCAAGTCTGAAATTTTCACCCTCCTCCCATATGAGTGGGGGTCATATGGTAAGTCGGTGGCTCCTCAGATGGTGATATTCGGACTCCCTGAAAAATTCTGAACAACTTTCATTAAAAAAAAATAGAATTTTTTTTTCTTGATATCTCTAGCCACACCTACACGGTCACTGCTTTCAGTCTCTGTTTTTAATTTATTGAACGTGCTGCCCTGGAAACCAATAAAAGCGATATGATTTGAAACGAAAAATTGGGTAGCATTGGGTGGCAAAAATAGCAAATTGGGTCGGTTGTATGCCCGAAAACAGCATTTTACGCGGCTCAAAATTACTAATTTTGATGTATTTCCAATTTTGAGTTCAAGATGCCAAGTTCTGGAAAGTTTAGGAGCTGGGAAGCATTCGGTTTTTTTATGGTTTTAAAACGGAAAAGAAACCGATTTTTTTCCTGGCAATATAAAAAACCGGTTTTTTACCAACCCTAGTCACAAACAAACGCACTGGCACGCACGATATTACACCGGCAGCAAAGGTGACTGCGTACGTCGGTGGAGCAACATTACTGGGTCGAAATGAAAACTGTGTGTAATCGTCTTCAAACTAGGGCGTCATAAAAATACACACATTAAGAATAAACAAGCACACTTTCCAAACCGTGAGTGCTTTTGTAAAAGTGACTTATTCAAACAAACAAAAAACCTCAACCAACCAGCACTCAAGACGAACAATTGCGCGTCCAAGGCACAGCCGAGCTGCCGTACGGACTCCGCACGCAGGTCGCTCAATAAAGTGTACGAGCGATGTTGGAAACGTCGAACGCGCAGTTGATGACGTCCTGGAAACGTTTCGAAAAAAGCATGAGATTCTCTTCTCTTGCGAACCGAATTCAGTGAAATTTGTCGATTCCCCTGTTTCTCAAGTACAGTCCATATCTGGTTGCAGAGCGCAGTGTGCATGCAAACATTCTGCATGCAGGCCAGGCAAACACCGTCTACCCATCAATGCATGCACAACACTGTACGTATGTACAACCAATCAATCAGCTAGGTGTGTGCGTGTCTAATTTACAGACAGACTACCGTATTACCTCTATGAACCCCCCCCCCCAAATTAAACCCCCCCCCAAAATAAACCCCCACCCCCTCGACAAGTTTCCAAATAATCCCCCCTCAAAAATAATCCCCCATGGGGGATTATTGGAAACCTGTTTGAAACACATACCCAGCGAATTCAGTGGCTGGTTGCAGTGAAAATGATGAAATTGTGCTACCAAAGGCCCCAAATGGATGAGTTAATGGTAATTTCATTACAAAAGGCTGTTGTAAAAGGAAATTTCTATGTAGAGTAGAAGTTTCTGCGACTTCCTTCCTGCCATGGAAGGTATTTTTGCCATTTTGCCCACCCCTAAAAAATGGTTTCCAAATAAACCCCCCCCAAAAATAACCCCCCCCCCCCCAAATAAACCCCCACCCCCAGAAGTCGCTGAAGAAATAAACCCCCATGGGGGTTTATTAGAGGTAATACGGTATCTGAAATATTGTATGTGCTTATTTGTTCATGACTGTGCAACATTACTGCGTTTGTTATGACAGGGTGTAGTGTCTTCAGACTAGGACTTCAGCACGATTTTCGCAAACTAACCAGTATTTTCTCTATGTTCCACTTCGTTTTCCCGTTTCGATTTTTTTGCCGCTGGCTCAACGGTTTCGTCACATGTTTCGTGATGTTTCGAACTGCTCGGCTTATTGGCTGCTGAGCGGGATGCTTCCGCTAAAGAACACAGTCAAGCTTTCGAAAATTCAAATCAAGCACATTGATTGGCTGCATCGAGAGGGTCCGAGCTCAGCAGCACGTTTTTAAGCCCAGTTGAAGAAACGGACATTGTTTATTTACCTACTTATTATTTTTTTGGGCTTCGCAACAGATTGCGTTTGGATTCGTAGAAAGGCAATTCAACTGGTATGTCGACCCGGTCTTGACTGACTGGACTGGGTTACGTACAGTCGAACTTGGTAACGTATACAACTAGCTGATTGGTTGGTGTCACGTGATGCATGCATTCTATGCAGACCAAACTCCGCCTCAACCGCAATTCATACACAGAATGCATGAATCAACCAATCAGCTGGTTGGATATGTTTTAGAGGTCGCCTGTAAATTGATAAGAGAACGGACTATCTGAATTGCGGTGTCAAGCGCGAATTACGAATTTATTTTTCTATTTATGCGTGAATTGCGAAGTTTGAAACAAAACTCAAATTTTCTTCACCGACGAGCTTCCATTGCTCCGTCTGTGGTTGGTGCGTCTGGGTGTAAGTGCAGACCGGTCAACTGCGACAACAGCAGATACATGGCCTCCGACGAAAACAGACGAACGCACGCTGAGACGGCTGATGTTTCGTCAATCGATGTTGATGACAGCGAGTCGTAGTTGCTGGAAATGGGTGGCATGAAACTGTGAGTTGTGAAATTGTGAGACATTTGCTATTTCGTGAATTCTGGTGATATTTGATTGGTTGTATTGAGCTGTATCAGTCAGTGAGCCCAAATCATAACAACTGATTGCCTATGATTTACAGTTCGACTGCAGTTTGCAAATGGAAAGGCAACCTCTAGATCACTGGAAATAGCAGGTTTATTTTACAGTTTTAAGACTAGATACGCCTAGGATACGCTTATTGGCCAACGCGAAAACGTACAGCGAATTAGCATGCCCGAAACTGACGTACCGTTCGTTCATGGGTCCCATTGGTCGCCATCGCCATGTGAGCGGTTGCTTTTCATTGCTCGTTCCTGCTTGTGAAAGCAGCTCCAGTCGTAGTTGCTCATAAAAATCTGGCTATAAAAATTAGCGGCAGGTTTTTATTTTTGACGTTTGAATGCTCGCGAATAAACTGCGCTTCAAACCGCATTTCAGTCAACTAGCGATTGATTTTCACCGCAAGACCATTCATTAGAAACGCAATAAGGCATTCGAAATTTCGGGTGAGTGAAACCGCTGAAAGCAGATCTAACTGAAGCGCAGTTTCTTGTTTGCGTTTTCTTCAAAAAATCGATTTTCGAAATTCAACCGACCTGCAAGAACGACTGCAACTCGATCTCAGAGTCGAGTTCGAATTTCGCACGAATTTCCGCCTGAATCTCCGGCGCGCAATACTGCGGACTGACGCAGCTCATGAACGTGGCGTACTGTGGGGGATTTTGGATTTTGAAACAAAGCCCAGTCAATGTTGAGTAAAAATTGAAATTGACAATGTTCGGAATGTGATGAACACCACAGAGGTTATGGAAAAAAGAGACCAACAAAATTGAAAGCAAACGCCAAAAACAAACCTGATCCTAAGACTGAGAACAAAGCTGTTGTAGGTCTCCTAAGCTAAGCCTTTATACAATGGCACACCAGAAAACCAAAATTCTCAGACAGAACATCTTTCTTCCAGTGATTTCAGATTCACCAAAAACCATACGTAAAGAAAACGCTTCTCCACCGCACACCTCAATATCACCGGGATCGAGCAAAGACAGGTCCGCATTTTGAGCGAGTGGTTTTGAAACTGGCGGTGTCTGATCAGCGTGGAACCAGCCGTTGATCGACAGTCGTTCGAACGTTTTATCAGTGACTTCCGAGACTTGATGCCACGACTTCGGAGAGACCTCGAAAATCACGAATCGGTTGCGTTTCGGTGCAATCGAACGAGCGATGCTGATTGGTGAGCCGGATGCTGGAAATGTCCACGACTAGATTTGTTTTGTCGGATGAACGAACCAACACGACCTGAGACTCTTGGATGGATTAGGATGGGCGCAATGATCCAAGTTTCTCCAATCAACTAGTCATTTCAACGACAAGCATTTTTGAGAAAATTTCAGAATGCCATGACAATGAAACAAACACGCTGATCGGCGGTATCACGTTTCTAGGGCAGGCACAGAGGACAATTTCCAAAACCATCCAATCAACGAGTTGCACATATATTTAATTGTCACTACCGTGTAATATCGCATTTGTGGCGTGTTTGTGAGGCCAGTTTTAGAAAAGCTCAGTAGTCCGGTTAGTGCTACAGCACTGAGCCATGAATACGGTCTCGTGTTATGGATCACGTTCACCAATGTCTGCTCTTCAACGTGATACGAGAAAAAAAACGAAATGTGAAATTGAAAACTGCTTTTATGAAACTGGCCTACGGGCTCCGGCTCCCCCAATATCAACGAATTTCTCACCATCACAGCTCAACAGATCCAACGTCCCACCGCTTGTCGTTGTTGATGGTGAGGCTGAAATTGCCTGTGAATGATTTTCTAACAAACAAATACCCCCTAGATTCGGTTTTTGATTTGAAATGGATAAAACTACAGTCGAACTCCAAATTATAGGCTATGCGCTGATTGGTTGGTGATCACGTGATGCATGCTTTCTGTGCAGGCAGACTGCACCCCACAGCAATGCCTGCACAAAAACCATACATCCATACAAAAACCATAGATCGTCAACCAATCAATCAGCCTTTAATTCAGAGTTCGACTGTAGTTTTCTCGTCGTACCGGGGAAGCATTCGGCAAAAACCCTTGTTAAAGTCTTCTGCAGTTCGACCAATATTTAATCGTTGACTTTGACCGTAAAAGCGTCGAAAACCAAACCAAACCAATATGGACGACTAAAAGCACCACATAGCAAACGTACTCAAGTACAACACAAACGCGACTCTGCGTGATTCCAGCTGATCGTCATGGCACAGCAGAACATCAGTGTGTCTGTATTGAGAGACGGTCGCGGAGACCTGGCACATCAGAAACTGATAACATTTCAAATACAGTCGAACTCTAAATTTTTGGCAATCAGCTGATTGGTTGGTGCTCACGTGGTGCATGCTTTCTATGCAGGCATTGCTATGGGCGAGGAGTTTGCCTACACAGAAAGCATGCATCACGTGAGCACCAACCAATCAGCTGATTCCCTATAATTTAGAGTTTCACTGTAAAACGACTTTTTTTTGCTCGGTAAGCAAAAAGTGGACAGGACAAGTGTGTCATGCATGTCAGCAGATAGCGCATCTATGTACCTACTGCCTGCGTGTTTGTTTGTCCGCCGAACTAATCAATCAGCACGCCGAAAAATCCGTTTTTAGACAGCCGAACCTGAGTATTCAAGGTGAATCCGGTTACTTTCGAGACCCAATTTCGCACGTCACCGTTGAGAAGCGTTCTGGAACAAGGAAGAGAGCGAATTTGAAACTTTGATAGAATGCACAGAAAACACCAAGATTAGGCCTTCCAACACATTATAATAACACTTTCACCAGGTACAAAGGGGCTCCAAAAATGAGTTTACTTGTCAAATGTCACTAAAAAACGTTTCACACAAAAAAAATTCCCAGGCACAACAAAAACTCGTTTCACCGTTCAACGCAGTGCACCTGAAACGCTCGAGCGCTTTGCACTCGGTCAAATTACGCAAATCGTCGCTCTGATTGAAACTGTACAAATCGTTGTTCAGATTCTTCTTGCTGCTCGCCGCGGTCAGGACAAGCGTTCGTCGGATGTCGCCGATGATTTCGTCGAAAACATCGCTGACGCTTGCTTCTTCGTTGGACTTGTGATGAGAAAAAACATAAAAAACGACTAAAAACCTCTGCAGACAGTGCACCTTCATTTCCACTGTCACACGTCTTTTTTTGATATTGGAATCTGATATTGTTGCGTGGACACAACCACAAACACACAGGCACGACACTACAAAACGACCAGGCAACACTGCGCGCGCGTGCTGGTGTGTTTGTTTGTGTGTGTGTAGTGTGACCGTGACTGAGCCATGTGGTAAAATTGACATATGGTGTACCGTCTAACTCAATAGCATATCCAACCAGCTGATTGGTTGATGCATGCAATCTGTGCATGAATTGCTGTGAAGGCGGAGTTTGACTTGCACAGAATGCATGCATCACGTGACCACCAACCAATTAGCTAGTTCGATATGTTATTGCGTTAGAGAAATTCAACGAAAATAAAACCACGCCAATTGGCAGTTTTCTCACTTCTTGTCGCCCGTTTTCACTGATGGTGGTGCCGTTTTGTGGTTGAAGTTCCAAGAAATTGTCGACCACACAACATCGAAACGGCCATTCAAACACGATACTGCATTGGTCGTCGTCGTGTTCATCAGCAGCGGGATCGTGATCTGAGATAATGTCTGTTTTTGAACCATGTCACTCGTTTCGTGAAATACAGATCATGCGAAAATTCGAATAACAATGTGAAGAACGAATGTATCGGGTGTGTTGGTTCAATTCAAGCACTCCATTCCATTGTGGTTGCTGAACATGTTTTATTGCTACTCCACCCAAATCAGGATCCCGTTCTTTTTTCTTTCGCGAGCTTTGTATTCAGTAAAAAGTGAATCGTACTTTTGTTTGACCGGTAGTCGTAGTGTAACATAAGTACATAACAAAACACACAAAAACTTTGACACGCACCATTTTTCTTGCTGTCGCCCGAATTCCACGCTAACCGCAACCGCAGTCTCTCAGCTGACACATTGCTGTTTAATTTCATGTTTATTGCGTCTTTTTCCACCGCGCTTCGGTTATTGCATCATCAAAGCAAACCAAAATGTCGGCAAATGCATTCTCTGTGAAAAAGATTTGAAGGGTGAACGGGGAACAAACGCGCCAAAGTTAAATTTTCAAAAATTGAATTACTAGCGAAATTTTCAAAAATTGAATAACTTTTTTCCGAAAGTTTGAATTAAAAAACAAACGACGGATTCGACGAGTTGAATTTTGAACAGACCAATTGCCAAGCCTTCCACAAGTTGTACTTACCATTACGTGTTCCAGTTCCAACCCAATCCTAAACAAATCAAAATTGAAGAAATTGGGGAGAGGGTGCCGCCGGTTAAAAATTTGAAATCAGACAGATAGACAAGGAAAAAGGGGTAAAAACAGCGCTTAAAACGCTTATCATGAAGGCAAATGCGGATTTTGACAAAAATTTGCGAAATTTGCCAAATGCGAAATGCGAAAAAAATTTAAATTCAGCAAAAACCGGTCATTTTGGGCAAAAATTGACCAAATTTTATGCATTCGAACGAAAGCAAAAAACATCCAGGCAGGCAGACCAACAGCTGGTTGAATTTTTTGAGCTGGTTTTTGGGGGGCGGCGGCGGCCGTCCCTCCTAAAGCAACTGTGATGTGTCAGCTGCTAACTTGGCGACTTGGCGTGCATTGTGCTGTGCTTTTGTTGCATGCCAACTTCAAAACTTTCAAAATCAAAGTTTCTTATCTGTTGCTGATTGACGTGACACGCTGATATGCATCTTGTATGAATATCAAATAAACCAGTGCTTCATTTCTGTCTCTGATCTGTCGTTCATCGTTGTA
>JASANC010002541.1:0-12454 GCA_030248135.1 Theristus sp. LFF4_11 | reverse complement strand
TGTTGTTCATATCTTTGGTGCTCCGACTAAAAAGAGTTTTGATTTTGGTTCCCGTGAAACTTCTTCGCATATGGTTGTGCACGTTCAAATCAACATTTGTTTATTACTTGTCTTCACATTTGTATGTGCATTTACATTGTTCGTTAGTTTCTGTTTGCTCAAACGGCGCCAAACGTATCGCCCAACATAAAAAAACGGAAATAAAACTTTTCGAGAAAGTTGATGAGTAAAACGTGGCGAAAAAGTCCACCCACCGCTTCAAAACCACGAAGCCATCACACCGATAATAAGTTTAGTCATAAATAGACAAAAAAGAATCCGTATAAATACAGTGCATCGATGGCACAAAACTTCATTTTGTTGGCAACAAAAAGTTCTGTATTGGACAGTGAAATAATCACACAGCAATTAGTGAACGTTCTGGTGGAAATTCAAGAATGAGCAACTCTTCCAAGATCTTTCTGCTCGGCATCATCGTGCTGCTTCGATGTAGTCGCACGCATGCTGTCGAATGTAAGCGAACTGCAAATAAATGAATAGAAACTTGCCCTAATAAGTGACGAAACCCGTTGTTTTTGCAATTAAAAAATTCAGTTTTACTATCTGGCATCACCGTGTTTCTTTATCAGGCTACGCCGATGTTGCGTTTTTGATTGAAACGTCTGATCGGGTTCAGTCTCAACTGCCGGTGGTATTTTTTTCAGATTTAAAAATTACACAGTGTTTGCGATTCAACAAAAAACCGGAAGATTTCTGGAGATTTACAAAAATGCGTCAGATTCTCAATGGAATACGCGACCGAGTGCTGCCGAACTTGCGTCTGAGTGACGCTGGAGATCACACCGCGATGGTGCACATTTCGTCGCCCGACTATCGTAGCGGCATTTCGTATCGATTCAACGAGGCGAACAGTCTGCCTGAGACGGAACATTTCTTCGATGCGCTCGCCGAATGGCTGCCGCGCTACGGAGGCGACTGCGATTTGAACACGTCAGTGCACGTGTGCAGTGTGCTTGTTTGAAAATCGTGTCGTTTTTTCGCAGATTATAGAGTTCGCGCGAAAGAAGAAAAACCAGAAGGGATCGGAGTTGGTAGAAGAGATTATTCAGCCACAGTTGGGGTGTTTGATAAATGAGAGGTTTGAACAAACGTACTGTATTGTTGAACTAACATTTTTGAGACTGCGGTCGATGGCGACTTGGCGAACTGACAAGCCCGGCGTTGTCGCGGTCTTTGCTTACCGGGTGAACCCAAAAAACAGTGTCCAACACTTGCGGTGTCACTCCGCAAAGCAAACGCTGACGTAAAAACGTTTTTGATTGCGATTTTCTAAATATCTAGATATGTGAAAGTCTCTTGTGTGCGACACACGAACTGAAATTCGCGACTGAAATCGGAAAACTCCCGAAATGTTTCGCAAATGATTTCAGCGGTTTCCAGTATTTACTGTACCAAGTGTTCGTGCCACCCTACGACCGTGCGACAGCTCCAAACGCGCTGATCATTGTGGCCGAAGGCTTGTACGTCAATTAAACTCATTTTCGTTATTTTTTAATTTATTAAAAGATGAATAACTGAAAATACATTCCAAACAAACTGCATGTGAAAGCTGGGACGCTGCGTTTGCGTCACCGTTTGACACTGCGTATGAACTCGGCAAAGTGGTGCCAATGCGGTATGCGATGGCAGTAAACACTGATCACAACAGCACCGCATGTATTGCTGGCGGACACACGTGCCACGACAATTTGGTCAGCAAAAAACGCTTTTTCTGTTTTTTTTCCTGAATTTTGTTTTGTATACCCGTGAAGTTTTGCATATAAGGTTCCTCCCACTTATAAGACCCATCCAAAACCAAAAAAAATTCAAATTTTTGACTTGGTCGAAATCCCACCACACGTTTATAAGGCCCGGACTTACTAATCTTCGTTTTTTAAGATATCCCCCACTTTTTAGACAATTCAACTTTTTCAGAAATTTTCGATTTTCAAAAATATGTACAGTATGGCCGAATAAATATGGCAGTCTCATTCAAGGCGAGATTAGTCGCAGACTAGGAGTTTCCTTCCTCAAAAATGATAAGATATCCGCCAATCGGCTGTGCAAAAGTGAAATAATGAACAGAATAGCACGAATTACCAATTAATTTTCAGAAACATGTAAAATTTGACACGCAGTTGGGTTTCTGAACAACTTTTTTCTTTGATTCAAATTTCGCGCGCTCCTTGCACCCTGAAAAAAGCTGCCATGTTTAAACGGTCATACTGTACGGAGACCTTCAAGACTTCATATGTAATCTACGAAATCTGCCTTTTTTTGCCAACTCTCAGGTTCGCCTGACTGGAGGCCGTGGGGACAGGGTGTTCGCTGCGGAGAACGTTGCTGCGTTGTTGCATGCGATCAGGTGAACAGATGCGGTTAGATATGGTAAACGTTAACTGTAATAGAATGGTGAAAAAAGGGGCGCAATGATTCAGGGAAGACTTGGGCGCTGCTTGCGTGAGTTCAACGACCACTACTACAACAGCAACACCATCGCCCACAACCACTACCACAACTACCACAACAGCAACACCATCGCCCACAACCACTACCACAACTACCACAACAGCAACATCATTGCCCACAGCCACTACCACAACTACCACAACAGCAACACCATCGCCCACAACCACTACCACAACTACCACAACAGCAACACCATCGCCCACAACCACAACAACAACAACAACAACAACAACAACAGCAACAACCACACCAGTAGCGACGACGACCACAACAACACTGCCAACATCATCATTCCCACCAGCTCCCACTCGGTCATCATCACTCAACCCGAGCACAACCGAACGTCACCAATCGACCGTGTCGACACGTTCAACCAGTTCGTCACCAACGAGCACAAACGCACAAACAAGCGCGACGCCGCTGTCGATCAGCACAACACAGTCAGCCGCCACGAATAGCACCACAGTAGCACCGTTGCACACGAGCACCGCCACCAAAAGCACAGCTTCGTCTGAACGCGGTGCGCGCTATGAGTGTTGACTTTTCATGCTTTCAATGTTGTCAGCACGTTTCGAGCAAACTAAAGAGTCGAAAAAGGATAAGAATTTGCATCACAATCACAACTTCGGGTTAGCTCGATGCAGAGGTTTACCGCGCAGTTGTTTGCGGACGCTCAGGACAACGAGTTTTTAGTGATTTCTTTAGTCGTTCCTCAAAATCTACCAAAAGTTGCTTTCTCTGTGCGCAGTTCCCGCAGAATACTGCAACTCGACTGAGATTGAGCCTGTGGTCGGTTTCGAAGCGATGTGCGGTTGTATTGCTGGGCATAACGATGGGATACTGCAGGTTTGATAATGCAATTACAAAAACCTAAAAACAGCAACTGAACGAAAAACAGAACGCACGCAAACCTTTTGAAGCTTCATTGTTCAGTCACTCAGACAGAATCACGTTTGAAAACGCAAATTATTGACTGTTGGATAGCGAGCATTATTATCATCAACTTTTTAGGTTCTGCGACTAAATGGGTTTGTGCATTCGATCTTTACGTGGCAATTCAAAAACGCCACAGTGACTCTGCTCTATTCAGCGGACTCGGATCACATTGCCGATTTTGAATTCTTGCGTCATGCATGGAAACTGTTCACCTGATCTATGCGCGCGTTGAGTCTCACGACCAACCACAAAGAGCACAGTGTTTTCCCGCGTGTTTTTTTGCGGCACACAGGCAAGCGGCGTGTCCGAGTGCGCACACGTGTGCCGTCGCAACTTCGGCGTGCTCTGTCGCTCCGTGGAGTATCGCCCGCGCGACCAGCTGTGCGTGTACAGTTTCGCCGACAGACACAGTGACGCGCGCGATTTCACGTCGCCGTGCTATCTGGATGCGCTCGTGAAGACGCCGACCATTTACGTCGAGCCGATACTGGCGAGACGGCGATTCAGTGGTTCTTTCGTAACTCGCTAGCAATTATTGGTGGAGATGAACTTGATTGACATGCGTGTTCGAAAATAATTTTTGCAGCAACTAGACTGAATGTTGGCTTGTGAAGAAAAACACGCTGAAAATATGTACATGTGACCGTCCATACTGGTGCGTGCTTCGCATCTTTTACGTGAATAAAAACGTTATCTTTTTTCGGACGTGTAGACTTTTTTTTAGTGCTGGTTCTGTTTTTGATATTCGGGTTCGGTTCATGGAAAAGTTATTCAAGGCTTTACGTCGAAATCCGCAACGCTCTCACTCACATACACATACAGAATTGTTTCCTAGATTGAAAAGACGGAAACAAAGTGGGCGCGAGAGACAGCGGGGGCCATCGTCTTCCACTTCTAGTTTTTAGTTTGCGTCTGTGTGTGTCACTCACTACTGGCAAAGCGGAATGATGAGCGCTTGGGCATGGTTCATTAAACAAACAACGGCTAACACGACATCACACGAGCCATTTCGTTCATATGCAGTCATATTCTCTTTTTCAAACAAATCGTCATCATTTTTGGCCGCTAGCTACTTTATTATCCATGACGTGTAGCCGTTTGCAGACGGACTGTTTTGACGCGCGGGTGACTGAAAAACGTGCGTGAACTAAAACTTTAAAACGACAAAAAACGGCTTTTGTCGTGAGTGATGCAATCTGCCTGGTTTTTTCCAATGCAATATGTGAATCTATTGAATTTTATTTATTGCTAAACCAATGAGATTGTGATGCAGCAAATGCGTGTCCAGCACAGTCAATTGCTGCAGTTCACAAAACAACCGATTTTTATGCAAGTCTTTCATGTCACTGGCAGCAAATACCACTTGGAGTCACGCTCGCTTGCTTCGCAAAATTTTTAGCAATGTCCGGATTTTTGCACTGCGATTACAAAGCAGTCGCGGAAGTGTTCTTGCGTTAACATACCATTCGGTCATTAGATCCATTTCGAAACGAAATACGAAACGAACGGGTGTTTCATTCGAGCATTTTTAAATACGATAAAATTTAGAATAAACTTTTATAGCTTTTTGGTTTCCTGTCCTGTCTTGTCTCTAATAGTGTCCTCTTATCCTGTCTTGTTTATAATGTTCTTTAGATTATATGTAGATCTAAACGATGGAAGCCAAAAGGCAGACTGTTTCAGCAGCTGTTTTCGATCCACCCAGCATTTTTCGTTTTAACTTATTTTTAACTTACCTATTTTAAAGCAATACACAGACATTTATGCACAGAGTGCAAATTGAAAAAAACGGTATTGAAAACTCTCACACCTCAAACCGGATATGAGATGAGACAGAAAGCCATGAATTTTCAACCAAACACAGTTATTTTGGTGCACATTGAAACGCTTTTAAAATTTTTAGGTAGCGCAGGGCAGGAGCAGGGATTGCGTGTTTTGACGGGGGGGGGGGGTACAATTCCGGCCCGCTAATTCCGGCCTGAAGAATTCCGGCCCGCTCATTCCGGCCCGAAGAATTCCGGCCCGAAGAATTCCGGCCCGGAGAATTCCGGCCCGGAGAATTTTCGCCAGCACGAACAATATTAAACCACACGAAGTGATTTTGGTAATGAAATAATAAAATAAAAATATCGATGTTCACATTTTACAGTGTATTTTCAATGATGTTCGTCCTGTTTGCTTTTTTGGAAAGTGAAACCTTTTGGAAAAAAGAAACTACAACTAAATTTTTAAATTTTTTATCATGAACAGGATTTGTGATCCTTTTACCTTATCAAAAAGGCTTGGCTTAGGATTAGGAACCTACAACAAGTCACTGCAAGCAAGTTCTAAACAAAAATAAAAAATCACTTTAAATTTATTTACCAAAAATCACTTCGTGTGGTTTAATATTGTACTTGCTGGCGAAAATTCTCCGGGCCGGAATTCTCCGGGCCGGAATTCTTCGGGCCGGAATTCTTCGGGCCGGAATGAGCGGGCCGGAATTCTACGGGCCGGAATTTCGCGGGCCGGAATAGTACACGAGCCGTTTTGACCATCCATTTGATATTCAAATAAATTGAGCAAAAACGTGTTTGTCTTCAACAAAGCATTTTTCCAGCAACTTTTACAATTCAAATGCTGATAACTAAAACCGTGTAAACAAAAAAATGCTGATCGATGTGCGAGTTTTCTTATTGGTTGTCGTAATCGGAACGATCTTGCAACAGCCGGGAACAACTGGTTAGTTTGTCCATATTTTCTCACGCCAGAAATGTCCAGTGCGTTCTGTCCCGTGTCCATGTCTCTCGTCATGGCCCGTTTCATGTCGCATCCCTTTTCATGTTTTAAAAAAGTTTTATTTTATGATTTTTTCAAGACATGAAAAAGACATGACAAAAGAAGTGAAGAACCCACTTGGAAAAGGACGTGAAAAAATAGAGAACACAGGACTAGTCGCACTGAGCATTTTTATTCAGTGTGTTTGTTTGTCAGATTCAGATACTCATTATGGGGTAAAACTTGTTCGTCGAAAAACTATCAAGAATCGCTGCGTAGAGAAGTTTTTGCGTGAAGACCGGACTTCTGTGAAGTTTTTGGTGGTGCAAGTCGTTCCATCAAAATGTCCCAGCATTCCCGTTTTTCGATCAAATAATGCGTTTCGACTGGCGAACGTTTATTGCTCTAACGGAGGAAAAACGGAATTATATTTGACGCTGAACAACATAGCGGAATTCCGTCCATCGGATTATCAAACTCAATTAACTACGGTGTTTCAGAAGTACCAGTAGGTAGGTGTTTGACGCTCGAGTTGTATTGAACCATTTGCAACGAAATTTTAGGCAGCTGTTTTGGAAGATTTGTGCAAAATTTCAGACCATTTGATTCACCTGCACACGAATGACAGAGCAAAACACAAAAAGTTTCAAAAATGGACCAGAAAATACCAATCACACGATACCACTGGACAACAAAGGACACTCAATGCAACATTCAAAAGAACACTTCAAAATGTGTGTGGCGATAAAAGCAAACATCATCAACAACAACGACACCAATCAACTCAATCAAATTTCTCAAAGTGTCCACCATGAGCCTCAATGCATCGCTGGCACCTATCCGTCACGGCCAAAACCGCTTTCTCGCGCATGTACGCTGGCATCGATGCGACAGCCTCGGAGATGAATTGTTTTAGCTGGGCAATGCTCGCCGATTAAAAAACATTTCGTATTCATGCATGTAACGATTCGGCTGGCTGCATACAAGCTAATGTTTCGTGCCGGTGCCAAACTAGAATCCCCGGTTGCGTGGTGAAATTAATGTTTTTGTGTTTTGCTCTGTCATTTGTGTGCAGGTGAATGAATTTCTCTGAAACTTTGAACAAGTCTAAGTTAAGTCTTCCTAAACAATTGTGTAAAATTTTATTAAATATGGTTCAACAAAACTCGAGAAATAACGCGTCAAACACTTACATACTACTTCTGAAGCACCCTGTATGTATTTGATATTTTTAACTTTACCCCGTTCAATTTTTTGACTCTGCTGAACTCACGTTCAGTTGAACTAACTAGTCGCCCACTTACTGAATCCTTTTTAGCGTGTAGTGCGTTTGTTTTGTTCCGGCTTTGCAGCATTCAATCCGTCTGCGTTTCGTCGCATCTATGCAGCACACGTCAACGGTGCGTATGAGCCTCGTGATCGCGCCGACCTCAATTTCCGCAAACGCAACAGCTACGGCTATGGCACTTTGGACTATCAGATTCCGCGGCCGAATGAATTCTATGATTAATATATGCGGGAGAACAGTCACCGTCTGTCAGCGAGAAAACGGAGGCGCCACTAGAACGGCTACTAAATTGCGTTCTCGTGTTATTATAACATAATTAGCGTGGTTTAGTAGCCCTTTATCAGGGTAAACTGTTTTCGTTGTCCCCGTTTTCTCAGTGATAGTTGATGTCACTAATTTCTGCACACACCAAAGAACTATCGTATGTCACGATCACGAGCTAAACGATGAAGATGCTGCTCTTGTTTAATCTATTGGCTGCTCTTTCATTGTGTAGTAGATTTGGCTCAGTATTTTGAGTTGATTGACAATGAAAACGTGTTGTGTTATCGTTGCATTGAAATTGTTCGTGTGACTGAATGAATGAATCAATCAATCAATCAAGTTTATTTGTAAGCCTCACGGCCAGTTCACATCAACACATTCACAAAACTTCCATTATGCAAAACAAACACAATTGATGTCACAAAAAAACCTAAAGAAACACAAATATTGATGAAATTGGTGAATGCATGAATGAAAGCAAGCAAAAAGTCGATGCAAACGAATGGGCAGATGACTGCCCGGGTATTCACACAAAGAAACAAAATCCACAAAATAAAACCAACCGTCGACAGTCAGAAACAATGAATGTTAAAAAAACGCGCAAACACAATTGAAGCTTGAGAGAAGAAATAAATAAACCCCCCCCCCCCCACGTGACGACACCCCCCCCCCTCGAAAATTTGCTTTCGCCTTCGGTACTGATGGTAAGTCGTCGGTGGCTCCTCAGATGGTGATATTCGGACTCCCTGAAAAATTCTGAACAACTTTGATAAAAAAAAAATTAAAAAAAAAATTTTTAAAGAAAAAAATAGGAATTTTTTTTTGTCATCTTTACCCCCCCCCAACCCGTAGCGAAAGTGCGGGGGGGGGTGGGGGGGGGGTCCACCGTCCACCCCCCCCCTCAGCCGAAAATCCTGCCCGTGCACGGGCAGATACCCGTGTTGGCCCCCTCCCCCTTTACCTCGACTCGGGTACGAGACTCCCCCCCACCCCCCTCCGCGAGAAAACACGGGATCGCAGGGCATTGATAAAACTACAGACCCGCACCCGACCCGACCCGATAAAAATTGTGTGATAAAACTACAGACCCGATGTCGGGTCGGGTGTGGACCAGAAAAGCGTTGATAAAACTACAGACCCGATGTTTTTGAAAAAATGCTCAAAATTCGAAAAAAATTCAAAAAAATAAAATTAGCTCAAAATCGGCCTGAATAAACGTAATTGGCTGGAAACAGGTTGCAAATATAAAAAATGTCTTTGTTTGGCGGGAAATTCAAATATTGAATTAAAACGCGTCTGGTCACTGTCAGTTTTGTTTGCTTCACGCGGCTGATGTTACAAGTTCCATATATGAGGGTGTGGCTCTGCGAGTAACAAAAAATACACGGCAGTTCTGGGCTCTTATTGGCTGCTCATGTTATCGATTTCCCAACGTGCATGAGCGTCGAATATCGACTCAGGATTCCTTGGATTTCACGCGTTCACTATTGTTGTTGCATGCGGCTGATGTTACACGTTTCGTATATGATAGAGTGTGGCTATGCGAGTAACAACATACGACAGTGGTGCTGTGCAGGCTTTTGCTGTGCACTGATCTATTTTCTTGAAAGCTTTTACTTCCACTTGCTTTCTTATAATACTTTTTTTTGTTTTCTGACATGGCAAAACCATAGCACATGGACATCAGCGCTCAAATCTCCCACACTAAAAACGACTATTTGTAAGCCGCATTTTGAGTGTGACATGAAAAACAACTGACAATGAAGAGTGCGGATCAGCGGATGTTGAAAAAGAACAGATATTTGACAACTAAGCTACGCGTGTTACGTGCTACGTGCTACGCGCTGCCACTGCATCTTTTTGTATTTTGCATCACCTTGTGTTTTCTCGTGGTTTATCGTGGGACGCGCGGCAGCGCAGTCCCACAATATTATTTCAGAAAGCTCATTGCGAATATTTTGAAATTTCAATCGACCATAACATTCATGATAAATGACTAAACCAAGAAATGCTATTTGCTGTGCTAAGGTGGCCCGATACCCTATCCATCCAAACCAAAAAATTAAACATCGGTTGCTTCTGTGATTTTACAGAACAAAAAAACCGAAAAAAAATTCAGGTTGTTGTTGTCGTTGTTGTTGTTGTTGTTGTTGTTGTCGACCGTTTCGGTGTCCACGAAAAATCTAAAGCTGTGTTCAAATTCGAATTCCAAATTGTACGGTATCCTATGTAATCGACCATGCTGCGTCTGATAGGCTAGGTGCCGAATTGTGAAAAAACTGTTTTTACCCGTGCCGGGTATAAAAAGAGTGCCCGTTAAGGGGTTTCCTGGTAAAAATCGTTGTTCTAATTTCATATTCCACGGTATTCATGTAATCGACCATGCTGCGTCTGATAGGCTAAGTGCTGAATTGTGAAACATTGTTTTTTACCTGTGCCGGGGTTGAAAAGGGTACTGTTTTTACCCGTGCCTGGTATAAAAAGGGTCCCGTGAAGGGTTTCCTCCTAAAAAACGTTGTTCTGATTTCAAATTCCACGGTATCCATGTAATCGACTATGCTGCGTCTGATAGGCTATATTTTAGGTGCCAAATAGCAAAAAGCTGATATTAACCCGTGCCTGGGTTGAAAAGGGTCCCCGTAAAGGGTTTCCTCCTAAAAAACATTGTTCTGATTTCAATTTCCACGGTATCCATGTAATCGACTATGCTGCGTCTGATAGGCTATAGTTTATGTGCCAAATAGCGAAAAGCTGATATTAACCCGTGCCTGGGTTGAAAAGGGTCCCCGTAAAGGGTTTCCTCCTAAAAAACGTTGTTCTGATTTCAAATTCTACGGTATCCATGTAATCGACTATGCTGCGTCTGATAGGCTATAGTTTAGGTGCAAAATAGCGAAAAACTAGTGAAAACTGATATTAACCCGTGCCTGGGTTGAAAAGGGTCTACGGAAGGGTTTGCTCCTAAAAATCCTTGCTCTGAGTACAAATGCAACAGAAACCATTTGCAGTCGACTATGCTGCGTCTGATAGGCTATAGTTTAGGTGCAAAATAGCGAAAAGCTGTAATTGAGTGTGATTCTGCTATATAACGTAATCTTTTCTCTGCAATCTCCGTTGTTCTCCAGTCCAGTAAATCGCCACTCTCTCGCTACTTGAAGTATAGGTTTCAGTTATATTCTTGACACTTTGTAGTTTTTGCCCATTTTGCCACATTTTTGACTGCTTTTTGTTTTTTTTGACAAGCAAACACATTTTTTTGCAAAAACGCTGTAGAATTTTTGAATTAGACACATTCTGACGCGGTGATTTCAGTTTCTGGTTTCAGTTATATTTTTGATACTTTGTTGTTTTTAGCCCCATTTAGTTTATTTTGGTTGTTTTTTCGTTTTTACATGCCAAAAAATGTATTGCAAAAAGTTTAGCTTTTTTATTTTAGCGTAATATTTTCCCCAAAAAGAGTAACTTTCAACAAATAAAGTAACTTTCATATTTTAGCGTAACTTTAACCAAATAAAGTAACTTTGACATTTTACCGTAACTTTCAATTTTTCGATGAATAACAGCTATCCTAATTTAGTGTAATTTTAAATATGTTACGCTAAAAAATGGGGATAAGACTTGGTACTGTCCTATTTTTAGTGTATCAACATATAAACTGCTCGTATAAAGCTAAGTCAGCCGCGAAACTTTGTAAACCTACATTCATTGGCACGCAGATTTCAAATTTTAGACTTGTGAGGTACGGTATCGTTTGGTTTATTCCCCACACAATCTGAGTTCTATCAACCAGAGTTGCCACGGTAGGCCTTTTTTGGCCACGGTACGGTTTACGGTTTGAGACGCAATTTTTTCACGGTTGTGTTGTTTGTCGCCGTTCTCGTTCAAACAAGCAATGGAAGCGGCAAAAAAATACGCATACGCACGCAATACACACGAGCACAATAAAAGCAAATCAAATACAAGTGAGACAAAAACAAAACACAAACTTATCTACACCATAGCAAGAGTACAAGAAGACCCAAGAAAAACCTAAACCTACTACATCACAAGATGGACAAGTACAGCACCAGAACCAATGTAAGCCCGCTTTTTGCACAAAAATGTTTTTTAAACAATACTATTTTAGTTTCTACTGTTTAAAAATTGCAAATTTGTGTTCACCAAAACAAGTGCTACCGTAACCCACAAGGCTGAAATTTAAAATCTCCGTGAAAAATAACCTTAATTTAGGATGTTTCACCAATTCGGCTGCGGTTACCAAGCTGTTTGTGGGTTGTTGATGGAAGTACGATTGTGTTGGGACCAAACCATGCGCTACCGTAACCCACAAAACAGAAATTTAAAATCTCCGTGCAAAATAATTTTTATTTAGGATGTTTCACCAATTCAGCTGCGGTTACCAAGCTGTGTGTGGGTTGTTGATGGAAGTACGATTGTGTTGGGACCAAACCATGCGCTACCGTAACCCACAACTCAGAAATTTAAAATCTCCGTGAAAAATAAACTTTATTTAGGATGTTTCACCAATTCGGCTGCGGTTACCAAGCTGTTTGTGGGTTGTTGATGGAAGTACGATCGTGTTGGAACCAAACCATGCGCTACCGTAACCCACAAAGTTAAAATTTAAAATCTCCGTGCAAAATAATTTTAATTTAGGATGTTTCTCCAATTCGGCTGCAGTTTACCAAGCTGGTTTGTGGG